>CACRXP010001562.1:15004-52486 GCA_902702965.1 Spirometra erinaceieuropaei | reverse complement strand
TGCTTCGCTGAGTCTCCCTCCTGATATTCCATATTTAACTTTGGATATTCGCTCTGTTTTGTATACACCCACTTAAGTCAAATTAACCACATGAACACTACACTTTGCCATTAATTATGGACGCTCTGGTCTCACCAGCTCGTCCGTCTGATTCTCTCCGTCTCCGTCATTTTTGGTATTCTCTTCGACAACCGTTTCTTTCTGTAGATATCACCGACTTAATAATACATGTTTCTGCATCCTCGTTCTTTACTTTTGTCACTACGACGGAAGACAAAAAGCACAACGGAAATGGGTGAGACAAGACGCGGCCTGGAAGGCAGCTCACGTCATGTCTGTCACGGAGTGAATGCTTATTGTGCACCTCCACATATTAGGTTCATGGCATGCCGGAAGATCGCCCTCCAATACAGCCGACCAACGGCTCATCTCCACGTGCATTTGAACCGATCAGCACGCTAGCCTCACAAACCAAAGACCATGTGCATCAAAGTCAGTCGTCGGCACGTCTTCAGCTGGTTAATTTGACGTTGTCCTAAACAGGGACCGATATTCTAGAAGATTTAGGCTTTAGGTCAGCTCGGCATACAGCAGATCCATATTAATCGCCAAGAAGGACACAGTTGTGTCTCCGAGCGACTATAATCCTTCGACTAAGACGCGGTTGGAGAGGTGAATTAGGAGAGGAGAGCACAAGCACCGCTGATGCAGTACTCTCAAGCGACGTCTGTCTTCTAGGTGCGAGTAATATGTCTCTGCAGCATACGGTAGTCCTCTTGTCTGAGGCCCTATGCTCTAATGGCGTGGCCATCTGACTGGCCTCGAGCCAATTCTACGCCCCCTCCTCCTTCAGTAACTGATGGGCTGCAATCGCATATGCATTCGGGACCGAGGTCATATTCAAGTCAACCGACAGTTGAGGGAATAGGCTACAGAGATTTCAAGTTGTGGTTAACGCGCCTTCGCCAAGATACGATATCTGACAGTGGCGCCACATTCCGAAGTGCGTTTTCGTTTCGAAAAGATTAATTAAGTAGATTTGTAAAACTAGTCAGTCTGCAACATAATTCTATAATATTTCAGTGAACTCGGGATTCCGGCTTTCAAAAGAACTTCCTTCCGGCTGCATGCGAAAACTAAACTCTGTAAAAAAATGACTACTTGAGCAGCATGACTTTTTCTCATTGATTTTGATGCCCCTAAATGTCCAATTATATTTCATGGAAAGCATGTATAAAAATATTAATTCTACTCTCATTTGGTAGTAAATTACGTCTTCTTCCAATCTTATACTCGAAGGAAGGGTACAATTCGGTTTTCGAAAACCTTTCCAATTCCCGAATAATTTTGAATCCGCTCTACCGTTACACTTGGATTCAGGGTTTGCAAACTAGAGGCCGTATATTTTTCGCGTACGGGAAACCACGCATTTTTCTACGGTAATAAAGGGGAACCATATGGGGTTCATAAAATTTAGCAGTGGATTCGATCCATGTTGTTAACTTGACAAGCGGCATTGGCAAAAACAGACACATGACGTTTTATGAATGACCATTTCACAGTATTAAGAAATCTCAGAATTAGAAACTTTTTAAGACCGAATTACACCCCTCCTTCAAGTATAAAATTAGAAAAAGACGTAATTTTCTACCGAATGAGCAAAAGCATGAATTTTTGTGCATGTTTTCCATGAACTATAATTGGGCCTTTAGGGGCATCGAAAATCAAGGAGAAATAGCCATGCTACTTAAGTAGTCATTTTTTTACGCAGTGTAGTTTTTGCATGCAGCGGGAAGGAAGTTCGTTCGAAAGCCGACATCCTGACGTAACTGAAATACTGTAGAATTATGTTGCAGGCTGACTAGTCTTACAACCCCACTTAATTAATCTTTTCGAAAGGAAAACGTATTTCGGAATTTCAGTGGACATTTCATGAGTTAGTCCACTTGCTGTAAGTGTCCCCTGGAACAAACAATTCAGCCCATGTAAATCAGCGAGGCTTTCTTCGCTCGACGACTATCCTTTATGCACTGACAAAGCACGACTTATTAGATCAACTGCATTTTCCGCCGCGGCATTTTAATCACCCCACAATGTTAGGTCATTCATCCAGACACGTCTGGTTGCTCTCTGAGGTTCGTCATAAAACGCCCTCTTCATAACATAAAGGTCGAAATTCTGGGCGTACACCGCAGAAACTGTGACGCTAACTGCACGGTGAACCCACGAAAGGAGCAATGTCTACTAGCACCAGCTTTCAACACGCTGATGAGGCGTCGATAAGATCGTTCGCAGCGATCGCAACATCCTGCCGACTAGTTGTTAGTAACGTCGTTATACCGATGGGGGTATTGGTAGACGCCCGAAACCTTGATGCATGTATGATGCTCGTTGAAGAGAGGGTTGACTTCTGAATTGCACTGTGCCAACGGTTGCAGGAATAGGCAGTGGTGGCTACTACAATATTCCGCTCGTCCAAAATGAGACGCCTAGTTCTCCCGCAGATTTACGACCCAGCCCACTAGCGCAAGTCCCAACATGCGGGCTGCCGCGAATGCAGGATGGACCGAGATCGGTGATTGAGGAGAGTTTCAGGTGGGAAGTTCTGGTATAAGTCGCTACCCGGCGCTAGTGCCTCGGAAACTGAGGCGCTATAAGGTGGACGTCGCTGCGCTCTGCGAGACGCGGTTCACCGAACAAAGCCCATTAAAGGAGGTGGGTGCTGGCTACATCTTCTCTTGGGGCGGCCGCCCCAGGGCAGAGCGACGGGACGCGGGCGTCAGCTTTGTCATCCGGAACAACATCGTGCGACGACTACCCTGTCTACCACAGGACATCAACCATCGCCTGATGCGCCTCCGTCTGCCTCTGGGGAGACAAGTTCGCCACCATCGCCAACGTCTACGCTCTCCGGACGGCCAGCCCTGACGCCGCAAGTAACAAATTCTACGAGGACCTCCCGGCATCTGTACCAAAGGCGGATGAGCTCATTGTCCTTGGTGACTTTAACGCCCGCGTCGGCACAGACCATGCTGCCTGAAGAGACGTGTAGGCTCTCCACAGTCTTAACGCCTCCAAAGACAATGGCCTGCTTTCCTACGAACCTGCGCAGAACACCTGCTCATCTTTGCCAAAACCGTCATCTGCCTTCGGATGAGAGAGAAGGCCACGTGGATGCACCCTCGGTCGCGACACTGGCACCTGCTGGACTATGTCCTCGTCCGGAGGCGAAACCAGCGGATGTGCTGGGGACACAGTCGATCCCGGGTGCCGGCGGGTTGACCCACCATCGCCTCTACATCTCCAAGCTGCGGATTCGCCTACAGTCTCGCAGGAAACCTCAAGGTAAGCGACCTCCCCAGGTAAGTTGAATGGTGCTTTGTTGTTTTTGCCTGCTCACAATCTCCATTTCAGCAATGAACTAGCCTAATGGCTAGCCAACCTTTCAGCCGTCGCCGCTGCCACCGCCGACGAGAACGCCTCCGTGGATAACCCATGGTGTCAGCTGCGGGACACAGTCCAGTCGACGACCCTGGCTGTCCTCGGCAGCGCACGTCGCCAACACCGGGACCGGTTTGATGACAACGACGCCGCCATCAGTAACCTGCTCGCCGAGAAGAACAGACTGCACAAAGCATGCGTCAATCGCCCCACCGACGAAAACAAAGTAACATTCTATCGTAGTCGCCGCCTTGTGCAGCAACGGCTCGCAATGCCGAGGAGATTCAAGGTTACGCGGATCTAACCGTCTAATCAATCCTCTGGAACAAGGTCTCCTGCTGGAAAGCCAGTACGGTTTCTGCCGTCACCACGAAACCACCGGCATGATCTTCGCCGTCCGTCAACTGCAGGAGAAGTGTCAGGAGATGCGGACCCACCTCTTCTCTACCTTCATAGATCTGACAGAAGCCTTCGACACGATGAATCGCAAGGGACTATGGAAAATCATGCAGAAATTCGGCTGTCCCGAACGATTCACTCAGCTGGTGCGTCAGCTTCATGATGGCATGACGGTGCTCGTCACGGACAATGGGAACGTATCAGAGGCATTCGCAGTGACCAACAGTCTAGCAGGACTGCTTCCTCGCGTCCACCCTCTTCAGTCCCATGTTCTCTGACATGACATGACATGACATGATGGAGTTGGCACCTGAGTACAAGGCCTCAATTGTGAGACGTTCTGTCATTGAGGTGCCCCGGCCTATGACGGTCGCTCCTTGAAAGTCAAAACTGTGGCCAGTTTATCCGATGTGAGTCGCAAGCTGTGAGTTTGGGTCTAGTTTCCGAGTTACTAGTCTGTGCTCATGTAAGCGGGTCCGTAGTTTCCGTCCGATTTCCTCAACGTAATGTCAGTCGCCATCGTTATAACGTATTTGACAGACAACTGCTGAGGTTTCAGTGGGTGGCAGTATGTCTTTGGTCTGCATCAAACGGCGACGAATTGTTGCCCGTGGTCAATGGACAGAACGTCTCACACTAGAGACTTTGTACTCAGGTGCCAACTCCATCAACGGGCATCTACACCTTCTTGCGGCCTCCAAAGTCCTACGTCACTACTTATGCCATGACCAGGACGAGGCGGTCACACGGAGCTTAATAATACCGGGCAAACACGGTCCCTCGACTTATCCATCCAAAAAGGGCACAGACGCAACTAACCCCAATTGTGGTGACGACACACAACACAGGAGGCCACCAACATTCACAAGCGACGGTCAGAGGGCCAAGGCAGCGAAAGAAGGAAAAACTCGGCCAGTCCAAGACAAACTAATTCGACTGGCTATTCGAATTTCTGGTCGATTTCTGCACTAAACGCTTCGATAATGGAGATAATGCTCTCAGGGACGTCAGCAATACAATACACTTGACCCGGTGAGCACTCCACATTTCTCAGATTATCGACCCGGATCTCATACGTTTGCTGACCTGAGCCTAAAATACACTCGCCGCATTTGCCTCCACTGTCCACACTGCCCCTGCACATTTACTCACCGCATTGGTCTATTCGATCACATGCGTATCCACGACAGTGGAACCGACCGCAGTCTCGACACCCCTAGTACCTCCTTCATATCCACCATGCCTATCTCAACCCACATCCTGCCGCCCAGCACACCCACCACACCTAGCACATCATTCACACCCACCATGCCTACCTCAACCCACACCCCATTGCCCAGGCGTCCACCATCAGCAGCTCCACCGCTGCCACCGTCTCCGAAACCGACACTCACACCGTCAACTTGTGCGCACTGTCCCGTACACTCAGCTCACACATCGGCTTGGTCAGTCACTTGCGAATCCACCGCACAGAAACTGGCGAACCAGTACCTGGAGCACCAACATACACCAGACGCATACGCCTCAACGGCCCTCACTGCACCCGCACATTCGCCCACCGCATTGGCCTATTAGACCACATGAGCATTCACGAAAACTTGCCGTAGACAACCGCCGGCTAAACGACACCACTACACCTTCCCCCACCATAAGCATCTAACTGCCACCTACCACGGAAGTGGAAAGGGCGCGTCTCGGCTCCGTCTGCCATATGTGTTATCCGAGTCTGAGACTATGACGGCGCGTCAAGCGCCGTGGCTTGTGAGACTGCTGACTGACGTCCCAACTCAGTCCACACAGTCTGCCCAGTTGTGTGTTTGTGTGGTGTGGAAGACTGGTGGAGCACTCCCACGCAAGCGAGATGTACGCTACCAACCCCCCTTGTGAAATCCTGATACTCGTGTTTGGGGGGCCATGTCGTGCATGTGGCACGCGCAGACAAGGTCAGCCATCGCGCCCACTTCCCGCACCTGTCAACCGACCGTCTCGGACAGCAGCCGAGGCCTGGGAATGGGGAGAGTGAGGTCGATGCTCAGCCTTTGAAGCTATCACGGTACGCTCAAAGCCGAGGCTTGAAAGGTTGCCAACTGACGGTATAAATTGGACCTCGCAGTCGTCCCAATGTTGTGTGTTTGTGGAGCGACCGACTGGTGGCCTAAGAGGTAGGCTGCAAAGGCTCTTTCGTAATGTGGCCTTTATGGCACTCCCACTCCGTGGGATCCGAGCAGGGTGTGATGTCACACCTAGGTGCAGCCCCGGCACCGCCAGCCCCTTTTTTCGTTGGTTAAAATCCTAGTCATTTATTATGTGGACCAAAGGGTATGGAGCGGAGCGTCAAGGTGCGAGTCCGACCGTGCCATCTACCTGCGCCCTCCATCGTCTCCGATCTTCTTGACTCTGTCTGGACACTGGGTCCAGTGGAGGAGGAGAGGGTGCGGAAGACGCTGCGCAAGTCACCATGCCTGCTAAATCTTGCTATGGAGCACACGGTGGACGTCATCGGCAACGACGGTCGAAATATCACCTAGCAGCTTGGCCGGCATATGAACCTCGCATTCCACTCAGCGTGGGACTTGCCCGAGTGAATACGGCACGTCCACCGACACAGCACATAATCCAATGCAGCCATCGTTTTCATTGGGAAGCCTCTAAATTTGCTACCACGTCACCTCACTAAATGCACTAACGTAAATTTTGGGGCCTGCAACCACGTCGATCACCCCCAGCTAACACCACTAACTGTCGTTAACCCGGACCAATTGCCCGATAACAGCAGCCATAAACTCTCTGAGGGATGCACAATGGAATTAGGACCGCCTGTATGAATACTTGTACTTGATACGGCTGTGATCGTGCCTGATCTAGCCGGCCTCGATGATGTCCCGAATTGTACCTCTCCACGCGTAACGATCCGCAGCAGCAGATCTAGACAGCTCAACCCATTCCCTTCGCCAACGACGGAGACCGAATACCGAAGGTCCAAGAACCACCTCCATGTCTTGACGGACAGTGTCGAGCCAGGTTTTGAACTGACCCCCTCTTCGACGCCTCCAATGGGGCAACGGTGCCGGATCGAGGGCAGTAACACTGAGCTCCTGAGTTGGACGACGAAGAACATGCCCGAACCACCTCAGTCGTCTTTCTTGGATGGCCTGAGTTATCCTTGCGATGTTGTCGCAGCCAGCGCGGACTGTCTCATTTGAGACGAAGTCGGTTAACTTCACTCGAAGGATAATTCTCAAGCAGTTGTGGTCAAATACCTCCAGTTTTCGCTCATCCTCCACGCGCAAAGCCCAGCATTCGCAACCGTAGAGAAGGACGGACCGGACAGATGCACGGTACACGCGAAGCTTAGTGGCGATGGAGAGGTCACGTCGGTTCCACAGGCAGTTCCGAAGGCTTGAAAAAACCCAGCGGGCAGCATCGATTCGGGAGACAATGTCGTCCTTACTCTGTTCAGTAGGCAGCAGCCGCGCCCCGAGGTATTTAAAACTGTCCACTTCTTCAAGTTGACAGCCATCAATCCCCAGGGGTGCCTCCTCCTGGTCAGGGATGCAGCTTGAGAATACTTTGGTCTTCCCATCGTTTATGGACAAACCGACTGATTTAGCGACCTCGTTCACCCGTGACACCATAGACTGCAGATCACCAAAACTTGAAGCAAGTAAGGCGATGTCATCGGTATAGTCGAGATCAGTCAATGTCCGGGTGCAAATTCAACGCCGTCACTGTCGCGTAGGGCCCTCCCGAGGATCCAGTCAATAGCGTAGTTGAACAGTATGGGCGACAGGATACAACCGTGTCGGACGCCAGACCGAATACCGAACGGTTGGGAAAGATTGTTACGGACCAGGACTCTCGCAGTAGTGGAACGATAGTAGGCCTTGATCATGGCGATGATTTTTGCCGGTACACCATCTAGCCTAGCTGCTGGCTACCCGGCGCGTCCACAGGTGGCGGATAGTGAGACGACCTTCAGTGAAGGTTAACTGCGAAATAAGCAGACCCAGGTCTGACGAATAAGCAGTCGCGGACCAGCAGCGACATTGCTACCAGGGTGCGGTGGGCTGAAGTCTGGCACGCTGAAAGCCTTATAAAATGCCGCAAAGCCCAATAACGGCATTGTGACATAGCGACCGTAAACCGCCAATAAATAAGTTTACTTGCCACCACTGCCTTGTGGTTAGGTTTTTAAGCCAAAGCGCTAGAGGAGACAACCTCGAACAAACAATCCGAGCGGCTGTTGGGGACCCGCCCGTATTCGAAATTCCCAAGAAACCTCATGAAACATGAAACAGCCTGTATGAATGTAATCACGTGATGAGTGTAATCCCTAGCAAGTATCATAGTACCTTACACTAAAATGCATCTTATGGCTGCAAAGGAAGGAAAACACACCGACTCGTTAAGCTAAGACTAGTCGCCCGGCTATAATGCTGTCGTGGAATTTGTCTATTTCAGCTCATCCCAAGAATGGGCTGAGTCGCATTCACTCACGGTCCAATGACGAGTGCCGTATTGCGATACATGTAAATTCACGAAGTGCGCCCGCTGGATACTGTTAAACTTTAATTGTACCCACAGAGGAAACGAACAGAACAGCATGTATCATGTTGATAAATATTCTGCCAAATAGCTGCCTATGTCGGATTAAACGTGCGGAAACAAGTGAGATAATAAAATCTAAGTGAAATCCTGTACAGTATACGCGTCACCGCGCGATATGTATGCTTTAGTTAGCATTTACGTACACAAATGCGTGGCTGGAGCCGATTAGAAAGGGACGGATGTTAATCACTCAAAGGTCCGGAAGGTCCGACTGGGTACTGCTGCTTGCTGGACTCTCAGCATCCATGGCGAAGTCTCTCTCTTCAGTTGCAGTTCTATTGTCTTGATTCTCCAAGCTCAACGACGAAGTGAGTGAGTCCGTCAGGTGGGAAACAACGTATGAGAAGAGAAATTCACGAAGTCCCTTCCCCATTTTAGACTGTCCGCAGATCGCGTTTCGTCTCCTTCTTAACTTTACTTTCAGAATACCTGGAGTTTTGGATATGCTGTCTGCGTCCAAGGTTGCAGTTTCTCGGAGAGAAACAGGAGCCTTGATTAGGCAATTTGAGCTCGAAGTATCACAGATGTTGCTACATGCGGCTTCTGGAGGAGGACTTGGAACAGGTGACGTGGGTGGGCCCGGAGGCATTAGAGACTGGGTAAATAGAAAATTTTGTCTTTTACCGGGGACACAATCGACTTGAGGACCGAATTCAGCACTATTTGCGGACGGAGGCCGAGGAGGCTCGGGGGAGTAAGGATGGTGGACTTTGTTGGATAATGGAGTGAGATCAGCAGACGGGGAGGCTACCGGTGGTGGCACTAGATCTTTGGCTTTGTCCGCGAGGAATGGGGCCGATCGTCCAGATTTATCGAATACGTACTCACATGTTCGTTGAATTGTCCAGTGGTCCTCATGAATGGCATGAAACTTTTGTTGCGAACCTTAAATGGGATCAGAATAAGCGGAAACGGACTCTTCAGCCTGGTCCGGCTAGACAACTTAGTTGCAGAACTCCTATCAATATGAACTTGGTTACAGTTATAGCGCTTGAATAGGATCATTATAGAGATAAACTACTTAAAATGATTGTTCCGGTGTCAAATACGCACGGTGTATCCCGCGTATAAAAGCGACCGTCTATACCGCTGGCCGCTTTAATATGTACTAATACAGGAAGCCTGTGTAGGCAGTTGCTGAGCATAAAACTACTGGCTGGTGGACCCTTATGTCGAGAGACCAACACTTACAGAGCTTTTCAGCCTAAAAGATAAACGTGAAAATGTTTCTTGGACCAGCTGCAAGACGCAAACATTCGCTTCAATTTACGTCAACGATGCTAGATATTTCTGCCAGAATTGCAGTCCAGTAGGTCATTTATATATCCGGGCAGTGGTAAGATTCTTGACTTTGGTGCGTGCGCAGCGAGGAAAGTGACAGTTAAAGGGCGCTCAGTATTGTCGAAATGGCAGATTTGATTTCAGGAACGGCGAACATCATTGTTTACTAAATAAGAAGCGACGGCTTGTCGCCATAAAAATTCTGACTAAAGATGCAAGACTCCACTTCTGCAGAAACAAACAAGAATAATGAACACGAAATAAGGGCGCCCTATCTTTTCACATAAATTTCGGAGCTGATAAACGTGTAATATCTGCCGCCCCTCCAAATTGAGGAACTGATGAATTGTCCTTTGAGGCGTAAGAAGGACGCCGCAAGGATGTGCTGGTCGCCGGTGGTTTAGTAAGCAGTATAATCCATACTGTGGGATGACGTGTGCGCAAAGCGACCGTGCTGCATTATTAGAAATACCTGTTAACGAAATGCAAGATAGCTATCTTGCATTGTCAACTAAATTCCCCAAAAGTCGGTCCCAGGGACTTATACTTTATAAGCCAAACATGGTGCCGAAGAGTGTCCTGGAACTCAAAACGCCATGAAAGGCGCACATGAAGGACAAAGAGAAGCATGTTCTAGGACCCAAATAACTTTGGCACTAACGATCTACCTCTGTCGTCTTCGAGGGTTTATGGCATGTCTGGTCTAATAAAATGGTAGAGGAAAGAAAAACAAAAGAGTTACCCTTGTGGATTCTCTTACGCAAACGTAAATGGTACATCTAATAGCCCTGTGGGTGCCCTCATCTGTTGGCTACAGACACAGACCTGAGGGTAACAACCGCAAGACCATGCGAGACGTTCCTACAACATAAAAACGAAGTTGTGCGACATTTCACCTTATTCAGCTTTGATTGAAAAGTCAGTTGGCAAACATATGCTTTCGTTAATGTAACATCACACCAATAGATTTGCATAGAGAACGAACTTCTGGTCTAATGACAGGGTTTATGTATGTCAGGGGGAATGGCTAGGCAAACTCGTCGCTTTCACAGCCTGCGTGACGGTGTCAGCGTGCCGGGGACGTTGGAGCTGGGGGAGCGGAGAAGTGGAGGGGTTCGGGCTAGAGCGTAGAACTTGAAGTATGTCTCTATATCAAACGCTCGGAGTGTGTGCGACTGGGGTCGCCAAGGAAGACAGACGGTCTGTACCAAAGTCGTCTGACAACAGAGAGCTGGATATGCTAACCAAATAGCCACTGCCTCCGCTTTTGCTGCATTTTTTTACATAGGTGTTTGGATTAGTGTGCTGGTGCCCAGCAGAAAACTTGAAAAGCTTCCTAAGCGTTGACTTGGCGGGCAGTATTGATTAGATGGGCGAGAATCTAACTTCAAACAGACCGATTTTTCCTTCATTCAACCAGACGGGCGTGTGTTCTCGCACCCCCTTTCTATACGCCTCGACGTGCGTCAGGTTATCCCGCTCTACAGGAACAGGTGAAAGAGTTTATGGAAACTTTATTGTTTGCAGCAAATATAGGGAATTGCTTACTTAGCAGTGACAAATGCGGCCTGAAATTCGGCTGGCGCATAATTGAGCCGCGTTTATACAAATGCCCATAGTTTCATATCAAAAGTTGACGAACTGAAATTTTGCCTTGCGGAACTGTCTCCTATGTTTTAGCAGTAACCAAAACCTGGTTGACCGGATGTATGACTGATAGCGAAATAGCCTTAGCTGGTACCTTATTTATCGGGGGAAAGTGAGCATCGTCGGGGTGGTTGCGTAGTTGTGCAGCACGGGAACTATTTGGTTAACCATCAAGCCTACTGGTTTCTCGTGTCTCCATGGCCTAACTGTCTACCAACCATCCAGAACAGGCCAAATCTTCGACACCCATCTTATGGATCAGTTGGAGAGATTTCCCGGCCGACCTAACATCATGATCATGGGCAACTTCAACGCACAAGGAATAAAGTGGAATACCCTTCAAGCGTCAGGTCCAAAATCGACATTCGGTCTATGTAGCACCTTGATAAATTCCTCGCTAAGATCAAAGTAGATAACTACCACCAACTGCTGTTCATTACGAAGATAAGTGATTATATGAAGAAATGCTAAGTGGCAAGTTCCGCTGGATTGTTCGTGTAAAAGTCCATGCTGGCTACAGCTCAGATGTCGATTAGCTAGACAGAAGTCAAGAATTTCATTGAAAATAATCCTTTCAAGAATCTTTGATAGACACGTTGTTTTGTGCACGCCCCGATACTTATTCACATCTGACCGAGATCCAGACTTGAAGACGGCAATGATAATTGGCGTCTTCCATGTTTCAAGAACAAATCCTTTTGAAATATAAACCGGGAATAATGGATTGATCAGTATGTGGAGGTCGGATGAGTGTATAATAATCGGGTTTGGAATCCCGTCCGTTCCTGAGCAGTGTGGGTTTTGCAAGCGAATTATGTGTTTCTTAATAAGATCTGAGGAGACATCGATTGTACTCAGTGTCTTATCTGAAAGTGAACGAAAGAAAGGGCCTGGTTCGGACTCAGTATTAAGGCGTTTTGCAAAGAAAGGACCAAATAAATCCGACTTGTCAGTGTCATTCATGAAGAAGACTTTGTTATCGTTTAGCAGGGGTGGAATTTCGTAACCACGCTTAGAGAAGGATCGATGACGGAATATGCTGGCGACCGATATGGCAGGGTTTGGGTCATTAAGAGCAAGTGATTCTCTTTGCCAGTCGTGCGTTTGCACACTTTTGAGGCCATTTCGAAAAGCCCTGTGATTCTTGGACGAAGGGATAAAAACTAGTGGATTGATCACGCAGCTGCTGTATTAACTTATTAGTGTCTTACGATAAAAATGAGGAAAAGGCAAATCCAAAGAATTAGACTTTAGGTATCCACGAAACACAACCTCTAAGACGTCTTTGGAAAAAGTGGGCATGCTGTTACAAAAAACGGTTGCATCACTACTGGAGAGAGATCCATACCATTTCAGTGATCCAATACAGTTATTTATTACGTCTTTAGTCACGCAATCGTCATTTCGGTAGTTCTAAACTGTGCTGGTCTTATTTGAAGAGGCAAGCGGTAAGCAACAGTGAATTAATACGTGGTCACTATCAAAGAGGTCCTTTTTGAAATCGATAAAACGAGTGCAATGTATATTGTATATGTATATTGAAGGATTACAGGCAGAGCCCTTGATGACCCTTTTTATGTACAGTGCTTTCGCAGATTTATATTCAAAAATAAAATTAAATTGCAGACATTTAAAATGTGATTTGGTCACAGTTCAATCGTAATCATAATGTAGTGCATGGGGTCTCTGTAAATTAGTGCGGAAGATTGTATATGACAGATTTTACAAAACTGGCTGTGCATAGTCATGCTGTACAAGCCGATTTCTGTCGAAAACTAGACGAGCAAGTTTTCTTTTAAACACACAAACTGTGTCAGCCGTCACCATCTCGCTTGGAAGCGAGTTCCACGGTCTGACAACCCGCTGGCTGAATGAAAATTTTCTTCGGTCTAAACGCGTGTACTCATTCCCGACTTTGTATGCATGGCCGCGTAGTTGGTTTGTACGGGCGAACTCAAAGAAGTCCTCTGCTCTTAATGAGCAACCCTGGCCGCGAACAATCCGGAAGGTCCAGAGTAGACTGCAGTTTATTTGTCTATAAGAGAGAGGGAACAGGCCAAGCAAATTCAGCCTCTCCTGATAAGACAAATGTTTTAGACCGTCGACCATCTTTGTCGCTCTGCGTTGCACCTGTTCGAGTAAGTTGATATCCTTCCTCATCCATGGTGAGGCTGCTGGCATTCCATACTCTAGATGAGGTCTTACAAAGACACCAAAGAGTCTTTCGAAAAGTTCGGGAGGAAATATTTTAAATGCACGTCTGATCCAGTGTAGGGTACTAGTTGCCTTCTGGACCATCTTTCTGCAGTGTTCTGATGGCGATAGATTTGTGGTCGTCCATACACCCAGATCTCTGTGTCTTTCCACAGTTTCTAACCTCGTCCCGTCAATATAGTACTGGTGTTTGGGAGAGGCATTGCGGCCGGTGTTCAGGTGCAAAACCACGCATTTGGACACGTTAAACTTCAAAAGCCATCTGTTCGACAAAGCACACAGTTTGTTGATTTTCGACTGCGACTTCTCTGCGTCATCATCGCATTTGACTTCACTCCATCCGCGAACATGCGAGCCTCGCAATTCACTTCGCTGATGCAGTCATTAACATAAATCAGGAAGAGTACTGGGCCTAAGACAGAACCCTGTGGGACACCACTTTCCACCTTTACCCATTCCGACGTAGAATTACTAACGACGACTCTTTGTAGTCTGGAGGACAGAAAACTCCTGATCCACTTAAACATTCTCCCTTGAATCCCTACATCCCAGATCTTTTGTAAAAGAAGCCTGTGTGGGACACTGTCAAAGGCCTTCTTGAAGTCAAAAAATATGACATCTACTGGAAAACCCTTATCGGTAGCTCGTGTCCATTTTTCGTGCGAGTAAAGAACACTCGTTAGGCAGGAGCGCCCTGGACGAAAGCCGTGTTGGGCATCGCACAATATTTTGTTCTGTTCCAGGTATTTCATCAAGTGTCTCTTGATAATGCGTTCCATTATTTTACACGCGATGCAAGTAAGACTGACAGGACGATAATTTCCGCAGTCAAGTCTTGAGCCTCCTTTATGGATCGGAGTAATCAGTGCGCGCTTCCATTCTTCCGGGAGCTCGCCGTCTTCAAATGACTTTTGAAATATTGCGGATAAGGGTTTGCACAGTTCATTAGCAAGTTCACGAAGTGCTAGGGCGGGAATTCTATCTGGGTCAGGCGATTTGGCAGGTTTCAGCCGGAGTAACTCGACCCTAACTATGGTAGATGAAAAGAGTGGTTCCTCGGTTAAGGAGGGTAGGGAGGGGATAGGATGGGGAAGAGCACTGGAAGGAGACGTTGGTTGGCGAATGGATGGATGGGCAAATATAGCACTAGGTTCTCGAGTGAAGACGGACTGAAAGAAGTAGGAAAGGAGGGACGCTTTAACCTGCTCATCAATCTCCACTTTTCCATCTGCAGACCTGAGGGCAGGGATTAGCTCCTGAGTCCTTTTATTACTTCGTATATAACCATATAGAATTTTCGGATGCTCCAACGAATTTCGGAGGATGTTTAGTTCAAACTTCTTTCGCAGCTTTGAGGCCTCACTTTTACAGAAGTTTCGTTGCCGCTTATATTCCTGTAAGTGTTCGTTGGAGCCAGTTAGTCTGTAACGCCTCCACAGACGATTCCTTTTTCTGAAAGAGGCCTTAAAGTCCGGGTTTATCCATTTTGGGCGGTTTGTGATTTTCTTTCTTCTGAGAGGACAATTGGAATAAACAATCTCTTTCAGTAAGGAACTGAAAGTATTCCAGTTATCGTTTGCTCGACCATGCAGTTCAGTCTCTCATGATATAGCTGCCGCTTCCCTCCTCCAAATGTTTCTCTCCCACCTCTCGAGTTGGACGGGTTTGGAAAACAGTGAGTACTCGAAGTAGAGCGTGATGTGATCGTTTGACCCTAATGGGTGTCGGTCCTGCAGGTCTAACAAATTTTCCTCCTCTCGGGTAAAAATAAGATCAAGGCAGTTCGACTGCTGCCCTTCTTTGACCCGTGTTCCAAAAGGTAACATTCCGGCAGAGAAGTTTGTCCGTTGCCCATGGTAGTAGTTTGTGATTAAAGCTGTCTTGCGGCCCTTATGCAGTCCACGTTAGCCAATCAATGCTAGGAGCGTTAAAATCCCCAACGATAAGGACGTCTTTCTTTTCGCTAGCTTTGTACAGTTCGGATATGAGCATGAGATCTTGGTCAGAAGTATGGTTAGGTGAACGGTACACCACCGAAAGCGTCAATGATCGAACATTCTTAGTAGATATGGTAACGCTTAGCAGTTCCACATCCCGTACCGGTCTGTGTACATCAGCCATAGCGCTTAGCTTGCAAGTGACATATGTAAATTATTACTCCTTCTCCTCGGCTTAGTCTATCTCTCCTGAATTGCTGATATCCTCTAAGTGATACTCCTAAATCTGCGATATCTTCAGTAAGCCACGTTTCTGTGAATGCCATAATGTCTGGCTTAATTTCATCAACTGCGTCTCTTAGTTCGTCTAGTTTGTTGAAGAGGCTCTGCACATTTGCGGATATAACCTTCAATGACTGATTCGTTGTAGAGGCCCGGCCTTCATTGTGACGGGTTCTGACCACAGGAAAGACCCCTTTGTCTGGACTATTTGTCCATTTTTGATCTTCAGCCCTTTCTCTCCTCTGCCAATTCTCTCCTTCAATTCTGATCTCAGTTCTCTCATTTTCAGTCTTTCCCTCGGTTCGTAGTCTGGTTGAAAAAACACTTCCTTGTGCGAATTGCGTAAGGTCGTTCTACTTTCTAACAAAAGCGCTGCTTGGGCTTCGTTTTCCAAAATAACTTTCAGGGGTCTTGGGGATGTTTTAGGTCACGATTTGGGTCCGCTCTGCCTAGTCGGAAAGCTTTTTTAACGGTGGATATTTCCCCATCCTGCAGGACGGCACTGGCGTACTGATGAAGAAGGTCTAGATCGTGCGTCACTCGTTCCTTCGGAATGCAGGACGTGGATTCTGGGGCGCCCCTTATGACATTATTTTGCTTACCATTTATGGAAGAGCTCATTACTGTCCCGTCCGCGCTAGGACGATATAATGCTACTGTAGTATTCCCGACGGCTGCTCTCACTTCGACATTTGAATGATTTTCGGCCGGCGAAGAGGGTATAGGGCATGGATTTTCATGTGACGTACTTGCTCCGGCAGTGGGGCTCTTACAATCACTACCCTGTTTCAATGTACTGCACGAAGGCTTATCATGTCCTTTTCCATAAACGGATTGGTTAGGGTACTTTCCAGATGAGTTAGCCTTGTGAAGAAGTGGAGTAACAGCATTGCCTTCCAAGAATAATGGCGAGTCCTTGTAGTTTCTAACAGATCTTCTGAGGGTCATCCTGGCTTTCCCAACTTTAGTGTTCGATGATTTGGCAGGTTTAGTTACTATAGCAGGTAATGGAACCTGACTTATTTTTAATGTATTAGTGTCGACCGCCACGTTATCCACCGGAACTAATTTGTCTAGAGTTTCCTCTGGAGACATAACTCGCTTCCTCTTCCTGACTGGCTTTGACTTTTCCGCGCTAGTGCCTTTATTAGTAGGATGTTCGTCGCCGATCGATCGAAAATTTGGCGGATTATTTCGTAATTCTATCTTACTGTGCTTACGAATAACCATGATGATGTCCGTCAGTAGGCCTTGCTTCTCTTCTAGCGTCTGGACCCGCTTTTCAAGTTCCTTACAGCCGACACAGCGACCGACAAGCGCAGAATCCGTCCCGTCTGTCATAGAGTTTTTGAGGCTTCTTGGCAGTTCATCGGTTCTTATTTCCTGTCTTATCTCTTCGAGCCTATTGTGCGTAATCTTCCTGGAGTTTAATGATTCCAGCGGCATTTTATCGCAAGAGACTGCTAATGAATTAAAGACCGTTTTCAGCTGCTCTTCTGTAGTTGATAAACATATCTGACTAGCACCAAACCGTTCATCGATAGTGCAGTGGCTAACGCTCTGGCCTCCAGATCCGCAGGTACCGAGTTGAAATCCTGGTTGCACAGCTTTTGTGAACGAGTTTTTTTATAACACATTGGCTCATTGTTGATGATTTTCAAACTCTTCAATCAGTTCTAGAGTAGTGCAGGATGTTTTCAACAATTGTAAGAATGAAGAATTTGCCAATTATGAAGTTAAATAGGAAACGACTCAGCCGTTTATAGTTTTCGACGTAGATCTCGGAGAAAAGTTGTCAAGTAGGGAGACTTGTACAGATGGTCGGACAATTGCAAATATCTTTTGATGGAGAATTTGTGGTATACTACACCGGTGCGAATGAGAAGACTAATCAGTGGTGCTGTTCCTTGAAGAATTCGGGTAGAATCTTCCTCCTGATACCGTGGGAAATAACGTCGAGATCCGAAAATTTCAATAATGATAGAACTTTCGAGTTGGTGTACTTGTAATCCAAATACAAAGGTTACGTTGTCATTTCGCAATTTACTTCCACGCGACGTTCAGTCTGCCCTATACTATCAAGTAAATTCGACGAAAGCTCGGAAAGCTGGGGATACTACTCAAATGCGAAGGACGCGCTTTTATTTTTCCTGTCACTGTTAAAGATAAGATCTAAAATATGATTATGTGCATCGGTCAAGGAAAATCGGAACCAGCTGTGGTCGAGAGTCGTGCTTCTCAGGGGTCAGTGCTGGGATTCATTTTGTTCCTTATATACGTCAACGATGCAGCAAGGGCTTTGGACTGCGAAGCAGCAATGTTTGCAGACGACTTGAAGATAGGGAGTGTAACTGGTGGCCCTGTCGACGAAGACAGACTGCAGATGAACATAAATCGGTTGGAAGAATAGTCAAAGCATTAGCTTTTGCCGTTAAACTTTGGTAGATGTAGCATACTTTGCCTAGACAACACAGCCAGATCTGCCAGAACAAGAGACTACTTTCTGGACGGCGCAGCATTACGAGAAGTCGAAGCCCAAAAGGAAAAACTCCCCAAAACCATCATCTCATTTTCCGAGAGTGACAAAAAGCGCAATGTCCGTACTGTACGCCATCAAGCGTGCCTTTATGGACTTTGACGAAGACACTTTCTCAAAGACATTCGGAACATTCGTGCGGACGCATTTGGAGTATGACATACCAGCCTGGAGACCGTGGGCGATTCAAGATCCAAATTGCCTGGAAAGATTTCAGAGGACAGCCACGAAGATGGTTAGGGGTCAAAGCGCATTTCCTTATACAACCCGCATAGTAAATATAAACCTCTCCTCTTTGAGTTACGGGCAACTTCACGGGAAGCTCTTGCAAGAATTCCGCACTATAAGGGGGTTGGATTGCGGCCTGGTTTTCGAGGAATTTTTTGAATTTGCTACCACGACCAAACTACGAGGTCACCCGTTAAAACTGCGCACTCAGCAGGCAAGGCTGGATGTGTGGAAGTTCTCCTTCTCTATCTGAGAAGTCAAAACATAGAATGCCCTCCCTGCAGATGTCGTGATGTCACCATAGGTGCAAAGTTTTACAAATAACCTTGACATATGACTAAGAGCGATGAGAGATCGAGTTCATCCCTTGAGACCCACTCCCATTTTGTCATACCAATATGGGCTCGTTTGAATTATTTCAGCTGGGAAAATTTCGCTGTACACCGCACTCAGCTTTACGTTGTAAATAGGGTACTAAAAGACTTATGCCTATTTCTCGCAATAAACTGAAGTGAACACCACTTAATCCCATTTATTCGAGTTGACTTTGGGCCGCTGATCAAACAGCATCTGGCGTCCCAACTGTCCAAGTCCTCCGATCCCTGCTGCACACGTCTCAAAAATAGTGCTCATAGCCCATTACTTCAGGCAAACGTTTCAGAAAGAAGTGCGTGTCTGACCATTGACATATATTTGCAGATATGTCCGCCAGATGACGTCAGAATTACACCGTGATGAGGGCGTGGTCAATCATTGAAAACGGCCTGAAAGGAGACCGGCTGACTGACCTCCCGACGCCTCTACCGATATTCTTGTGCAAACTGTTGTCAAAAATAATTGTGGACCTAGAAACGACGAGAGAAAGGCCAGCTGAACTAGGCTCAGTCAATTATCACCACCGAACCAATATCAGTAAATACGACTTATCATTGTATACTTCACACTGCCAACGGAATTTTGTGCTGTGTCATTCCCCAAAGTATGCCTCAAGCAGATAGAAAAGAAATGAAATTCATTCGGTAGGATTGTTCACAATGTCAGTCAGTCCGTCAGTGTATTTGAGGGAAATAGGCTTACGCCTTTGAACTCCCTATTTGTCATACAAAAATCGATAAACAAGTTAAAATGTGAACAAATTACAGCATTAAGTGAATGCATACATTGATTCACATATGTCACTAGTCACATGGCTAAAAAGTCACATAGTCCGCTTGTTGCTGCACCATATATCTGTCAAGCCGACATTTAAATATCTCCACAGATTCAGACATAACAACCGTCTCGCGCAGGTTATTCCACGGTTCCACGACACGGTTGGAGAAGAAATATTTTCTCACATTCAATCTACCCTGTGGCACACGTAGCTTGAAGGGATGTCCCCCGAGCTGAGTTGTAGTGGCGAGTTGGAAAAAGTCATCGCGCCGAAGGGCACAATCCAAGCCGCGCACGATACGGAAAGTTTGTATCATGTCTCCGCGCAACTGCCTATAAACTCAGAGGATAGAGATTAAGGTTAGTTAAGCGGATCTCGTATGGCAGTGCACTTTGACCTCTTATTAATTTTGTTGCTCGTCTCTGCACCCTTTCAAGCAGATCGTAATCCTGATGCGTCCACGGTCTCCAGGCCTGAATTGCATATTCGAGATGGGGCCTTAAAAACGTGCCGAAGACTTTGGTGAAGCAGTCTTTATCGAAAACTACGAATGCCCGCTTGATGGCATATAGAATTGAGGTTGCGGTCTTGGCCGCCTTACAGCATTGTGTAGAAGGCTTTAGGCTGTCTGCAACCCAAACTCCGAGATCTTTCTGAGTTTCTGCTTCTCGGAGTGGCATTCCGTTCAGATGGTATTGCCGCGTACTAGGGGTCTGATTTCCGAGGCGCAGAATGGTGCATTTGTTCAAATTGAAGGACAAGAGCCATCTGTGGGACCACTCCTCCAACCGACAAAGATTTTCTTGGAAGTTGGTCTCATCGGCAGCATTCTAGATGACTTTCCAGATTTTTATGTCATCCGCAAACATGGCACAATCACAGTCCAACCCATCTACGCAATCATTGATGAACAAGAGAAAGAGAGTTGGTCCGAGCACCGAGCCTTGTGGGACCCCACTCTCTATGAATGTGCATCTTGATTGCTGTTGTTCTACGCAGACAATTTGGGAGCGGCCGACAAGGAAATTTTTGATCCATTTGAGAAGTTTGCCAACGATGCCCATAATTCTCAACTTGTGTAGGAGACGCTGGTGCGGAACACTGTCAAGCGCCTTCCGGAAATGAATATAGGCAACATGCACGGTATGTTTTGCGTCCAGTGCTCGTGCCAAACTTTGCATTGTGTATAGCAAGTTCGTAACACATGATCTTCCCCTAAGGAAACCATATTGTGCATTGGACAAGAGGTTGTGGGTTTCCAAGTAAGCCATCAACTCCTTTTTGATGGTTTTCTCCATCACTTTGCAGCAGATTGATGTCAGACTGACGGGTCGAGTAAATTTTAGAAAGAGTAGACAGACTCTGTACAGTATTCAGTTCATGCTCATGAAAAAGGGTTGACGAACAGTAAAAAACAAGTTTTTTTCGGCAAAAACGAAATGAGTATGAATTGCTTAGTTTTTAAGGAGAACAAACTGCCGCTCATGAAAGATAAATGTGTGAGTCGGACAGGACTGGCCTGCATATGGTATTGGATAAGGGATTCAAAACGGACATCGTTAAGGCAGAATTCCTAAACCAATTGAGACTGCCCGCGTCAAAGTGGCGCGACAATGGGAACCCAGACGCGATCGGTCACATTCCGTTTACAGTCCAACCGAGGGGGGAAAGATTAAAGGCTGAGGTGGTCACCAAAGCGCAGAGGGGAGATGCGACCCTGAGAACTCTTTGCTGACCGACCAAACTACTAGCATATGGCAAAAACATAGGGTTCCGCCGTGTTTGTCGACAGACCAATTGGGTTCGAAGTGAGGAGTTGACATCACGAGCTGCGAAAATCGTCGATTGGGGGCGAGATCTCGAAATCTCAGAGACCAGAGTGAATTAATGATGAGGTTCGGCGATTAGCGAAACGAAAGCGGCTTGGAGTGTGCATGTCAACCTGGCCCCGCTACTTCCTCGAGGGGATTTTTCAGGGAGGGCATCGTATTTTATGAAGGACGCGATACACGGACAGAAGAAGTGAAAAAATCGGAATTTCTGATGAGGGATCATAGAAGGCGAAGCCACACAGAGAGGAGGAAATGTGAGCAGATACAGTGATCTGGTGGCGGCGTCCTAAACTTTCAACGCCCCTTTCTGAGCGTCGTAGCGGAGGTGGTCTGGGAAGGAGGAGGGAAGATAATAGAAGTCTAATCAAGTCAGTATTCGGATAAAGGCGCGGAATTCTCTTAAAAGTATGTAGATTATCTGATGATCTTATATCGATTAGAAGGTTATTCCAGAGGAAAGTATACCTGGAAGCGAAAAAAGAGAGCGCTTAGAGGGGAAGGAAGCGGGGGGAGGCGTAAGCTATGAAGAATTGCGAAGACTGTATGGACGACTAACAGGGGTAGGGGATGAAATCCGAGGAAGATTTGAACATCATTAATGCGAATGAGGAGACAGAAGTTTGCTTCTATCTTTCGAACCCATAGAAATTTTAGGTTAGTCATCTGGTATTTAGCCCGGTAGATAATATTAGGATATGCAGTGCTTAAGAGTTTTCTAGTAAAGTGTCTTTGATTATTTTCAATTTTTAAACAATTGGCCTCCTTTATCAAACCAAAGAATGGACGACAGTACTTAAGAATGGGAAATACGAACATTTGATAAGTCTTAATTTAATTTCACTTAGATAGAAGTTGTGGAAAATAAAGCCACAAATCTGGACAGCTTTGGCCGTAATTCTGTCGGCATGTGGCGATCGATTTACATTATTGGAGTAGCCTAAACCTAAGTCCCAGGCGTGCCTTAAAAGACCACTGGCTGGGGTAGTCGATCGGGTCCAAGACGCATATGGCAACATTTAGATGGAGGGATTCCATTAGTAATTTTGTGGTCTACTCTATAATTTCAAGCAAGCCGGCATGGGTTTGCTCTAGGCAATGTTAGGTGGTAGATTTGGTGAATGAATATACGCATTTGAGGCATTAGCATAAATGAAAGGTTGATAATGCCTAGCTGCCGACGAAATATCATTAATGCAAAGCAGAAACAAAAGATGACCTAAAACGTCACCTTGAGGACACCACTTACAAAATGGTTCTCATTGGGAAATGAAGATCCCACTAAAACCTTTTGTTTTTGAGCAGATAGGTATGGCTTAATAAAGTCAGTAAGGGGATTGCGAAGTCGCAGAGCTTTCAATCTTACTAAGAATCTTCAATATGGCAAATTATCAAAGGTTTTAATAAGATCAAAATAAATGACAACTATCGATAAATGATAGCTACGTAGAGAAGTTAGCAGTTTGAGGGACGACAAACGACACGTTTACCACGTGTCATCGGGTAGAAAACCATGCTGGGAAGGGCTGATAACCTGAATGGCCATACAAAAGTCAGTAACTTTCATGGCAATAGTTTTTTCAAAGATTTTGGCGAGAGAAGGTGTTTAATGGACACATCAATAGTTTTGAACATCAGAACGACCGAGAGATTTAATACCTGGAATGATAAAAGAAGTCTTCCGGTGGTCCGGAAAGAAGCCATTTTCTGGAATTCTGAAAAGACTTTGCAAAGCAGAGGAGGTAAATCGCTTAGTCTTTTTATGAGAGATTTCCTAATGTCAGTTTCTTCTGAATGCCAGTTAGTATTCTGGCCTATAAGCTTCTGAACATTTGCAGGAGCAAAATGTTTTGTAATAGTCGTGTCACTCATTTGTACTGTCTTCTTTACTGCAGTGATCCTTGCGGCTGTTATTCCTCCAAGGGTTGTCTTGTAGTCAGTACCGAGCGTCAACCCTGAACTGCACAGACTGGCAGCGTCACTCATTCTTCAATCAGAAACTCAAGCTAGTGCTAAACTCAGAAGAAGAAGAAGAAGAAGAAGAAGAAGAAGAAGAAGAAGAAGAACTGTCTGGACACAAGAGATTTATATAGTGAGATAGGATATATGAGAACGGGGAGCGCATAGTCTCACTAAAGATCGGGATAACGGCGGTCAAAAGGAATTATTGTGCACTTTACTGCTGTGGTTCTGGGGTAGGTACTATATCCACTGGAGTTATCTTCTCAAATCTGTTTGAATCCTCGTTTTGATCTGTAAGGTAAACAAGGAAAACGCTCGACAGAAGCACAGCACCACAAATCGCTGTTTCGTCCTTTTTGACTTCCCGCCAACTTTGTCCCTGTCTGCCACTACAATATGGTAGTAAAGGAAGCATTAAACGACGGAGGAAGTAATTCAGTGAGGTCAGTTTCAGTGGTAAAAATGATTGGCAAATAATGAATTCTATAGTTCTGCTTTTCCTAACTCCTCTGCAATGAAGGTGTTGTTGGAACCAAGCAAAGGCGGAATGACTTGATGAAACTTGGCTTATAATATTTGACGGAGTTCTTGGGCAACAGATCTAGAAATATTCGCACCACTAATATCTAAATAATCTCTACTCTTATCTCGCGTTGCATCATTTTCGAGGCTAGTTAAAATATTTCAGCAACTCCTAAGTAAACCGATAATAAGCTTACGAAAAGATCTTTAAGCTGCTTCCGTGGCTTTTAAAGACTGCTTTTGCGAAAATGTGCGACAGTGGAAGAAATAGAACTCGATTTGACGGGTGCCAAATAAGCGGCCGCGGGTCTTCCATCACGGCTACCTTACGTACTATTGTTTGTTCAGTAGGTGTGCTTGTGGTATTTTTTGCCGCGGCGGCAAAAAAATACCACAAGCACACCTACTGAACAAACAATAGTACGTAAGGTAGCCGTGATGGAAGACCTGCGGCCTCCACGGCCAGAAAAAAACCTCAAACACACCTACCGACCAGACTCTGTAGGGTTTACGGGGAGTCCCCATCCCTTGTTGCCTAAAATTTATGTCCAATACACAATGCCACTTTTATGCCCTTACGCAAACAAACTTCTCCTTTCCTAAACCACCTCTGGGCAGTTCGCATGCGCGGCAGTTGCGCTGTTAACTGCGGGGTTGCCGGTTTCGTGGTTTACGTGCAGTTTCCCGTCATCATCTTTCGGTTTCAGGTCATGGTCCACTTACCTCCCCTCCCACGCATTCCGGAGTCCACCTAACTGAGGTGCCAGCATTCCCCTTTCGTCAGTCAGACCACCACTTACGTCAGCTGTTTACTAACGTTTCCAGCCCGGCATCCACTTTCGGGCGTGTACATGAACCTCCGGCCCTCCCTCCGCATATTCCGCAACACCCACCCCCCTTCCCCCCCAACTCAAAGGCTTACAGCCTACGCCGTCCAAACATAAGACTTTCACTTGGGGCAGCTGCTACCAAAGGCTTCAGGCTCTTAGACCACTGCGGTATTTACATACACCCCTACCGCTCCCTCACCGCCTAGCCCACGCCTTTCCCTCTCCCCCCTTCCAAAGGCCTGTCACCTAAGCCGTCCCAACATCAATCCCAGCAGTCCCTCTCCCCCTTTAGGCAAGCTTACCGCATTCGACAATTCCCTCACCGGCTGTTCCCACTTCCGCCTGTTTCACAGTCTACTGCCCCTCCCACCCGGCTTTGCTAGTTGACCTGATATGCCCTTCCCCGCGGGTGGTTCACGTCGCCAGTTACCAGCTACACCGATTCCTACTTACCGTCTACCATGGCCGGCTGCGGCCTAAGACAGTCCCTTCGCACCTCCCTGTTCCCGCTCTAAAGGCCTTCCGTAATCACTCCCTACCTGCCCCATAAGGGTTTATCGACGAGGCTTAGTGGACGTCATTGCATTATTCTACGTCGGTAAACATGTTCACGTACCAAGCCTCCAGGGTGGTCGATCAGTCGCAGTCCTTACCGTGCGATGATGGCTACGTTACCACTGCTAGAGATATCCGCCCATCCCACAGACAACGTCCGTTCATCTCCTCCATTCGTGATCCATAGGCACCTATCAGCTAACGCAGCCCTGTGGTTCAAATTTACTCAACTGCGTATCACACCTTCTCTCATTCCGGAGGCTTAGCAGCACCGTAAGCAAGAACAACGCCACAGAAAAATGCAACATTTACTCCGAATTAGGAAAAGGAACAATACACTATACATAAAGCGCAGTAGGGAAAATCGTTCCCGACTGCCTTGGGCAGCCGGCTTGCCACATTAGTAACACTCAACAGTTAGGTGTACAACAAAAGGGTATGCGATTACACGCTTGCAATACAATGCCGTACCCCCTATCAACTTGAGCATTCATCTTTGGTAGAGGGTATCCTCATCGCCAGCAGACAATGGTACAATCACTGTAGGTAGGCATGGACAGTAAATAAAGGAAGTATGTTGTCTTCCTTTTACGTCTTCCATCTGCGCCTTCGTTGGTTAGCTTCTACAAACGTCCTTGGTTGGCTCTCCTCAATCTCCAGTTCTCCCATCGCCAGCAGGTAACGGCCACAGGCGCTGTAGGTAGGCATGGAGAGTAAGTGGACGAAGTACAGAGTCATACCTTCCAGTCTTCCGTCTGCGCCTTCGTTGGTTAGCTTCTCCAATCGTCGATGGTTGGCTCTCCTCTATCGACAGCTGCCTCTTTGACCGGCCAGTAACGGCCACAAGCACTGTAGGTAGGCATGGAGAGTAAGTGGACGAAGTACAGAGTCATACCTTCCAGTCTTCCGTCTGCGCCTTCGTTGGTTAGCTTCTCCAATCGTCGATGGTTGGCTCTCCTCTATCGACAGCTGCCTCTTTGACCGGCTAGTAACGGCCACAAGCACTGTAGGTAGGCATGGAGAGTAAGTAGACAAAGTACAGAGTCATACCTTCTAGTCTTCCGTCTGCGCCTTCGTTGGTTAACTTCTACAAACGTCCTTGGTTGGCTCTCCTCAATCGACAGCTCCCTCTTTGACCGGCCGGTAACGGCCACATTCACTGTCGGTAGGCATGGAGATCAAATGGTGGAAGTAACGATGCTTACCTACACGTCTTCTGTTTGTGCCTCCGTTGGTTAGCTTATCCAGTCACCGTTGGTTGGCCCTCTTCAATTGGATACGCTTCTGCCCAATGTCGTAGGAAAGTTTCCCAGCAGGCTGCCATTTTGTCGGCCCTTAGGTCGAACCAGAGGCGGTACTGAACCTCATCTAGGTGGGCTCACACTGCCCTGTTACAGACAGGTCCAGACTCCTGCAGCTTCCTCTTTAGGCTGCTCCAGTAGGCCTCTATGGCGTTCGTATGCCGTCCTCTTGTGGCATTCACGAACCCCTACGGCGGTTGAGAGTGAAGTGCGTATAACCTTCCGACGGTAGGCGGGTGCAACCCTTCCACTCATCGGTTACGATAACACTGCCAGCAGCCACCCACTTCCTTATGAAGGGCCTTAGGGCCTCCCAGCGCGGTTGTTAATCTGCTCAAATAGGGCTTTCCGCCTGCGTGTATCGTACATACCGACGACGCACAACTGCCGCCGCAGTCTTCCCCTGTTATACTTGCGGCGACTTATGAGCGTCTCGTCTATCTGTACTTCCACGCTTGGTCCCCCAATTTGGGTTACGGCGGATAGAAGTGCGTGTGAGCAGGCCCCGCGGCAAATGCCGTACCATTTCATGGCAGTATTTCTACTGACACCTACACTTGCCGCACACTTTCGACAAACTTGTAGCATACACGCATCAGTGTCTGCAGACTGAGCTTACTACCAACGAACATTGACCCCGTCCGCAGGCACAGCTTCCGTCTGCAGTGTCCACAACGGAATGCATAACCGTCCGTATGCTGCCGCAACACTTGCATCTGCACAGTACGCCGACATCGGCATGCTAAGGTGGTGGCCAGCAACCTCCACCGCTGCAGGTACTGAACGACACCAGCTGACTGAAGGACGGCTTGTATTTCATCCTCAGCCGTCGGTATAATCCGCTGAGGACCGCGCCTACGTCCGCCTGCATTCGGGTTACGTAGGCCTGCAAACTGCTCCCACCATGGATACTTACAAATCCCGTAAAACAGTGACCTAACACACAGCGGCCGCCAAGTTCGGGCGTTTGCCGACTTGCTGTAGGTTGGTGCGGTGGCGTTGGAGTACGTCCAGGAATCCTAAACATTTTTCGCGTTATGCGTATTAAACGGTGCATGCGGTGGAGATCACCGATATAACAAATAGGGAGGGGGTGAGGAGGGGGTCAGTAAGGGGCTGGGAAGTGACGCAATTGTCATAAGCACTTTATTCAAATACACTTACCCAACCGAAGTACATCGCTGTCCCCTCGCGTCCCCCTTGGGCATCGTCTGATGCCCGTCCATCTGATGCACACCACTTTCAAGTGTGGCGCCAACGATCCCACTGGTTAGCCGCTTGGCGGTTCAGGTTTACTCGCCCCGGCCGCCAATCACATCACGTCCCAGGCCAGCCCACCTTCGATTGGGCATTGCCTACGGTTTTCCCTATTTGCGCGCCATCCTGCGGTATTTTTGACTTCATTAAAACAAATAATTATTTTTCTGCGATTTCCAACATTTTTCGGCATCCAGCTGTCAATCCAGTGCCCTCTGCCGTTTACCCCGCCCGTTCTTCCCCTCAAAACCGTCATCCCGTTGTACCCGACCCACCTAGAGAAGTTTTCTCACTGTGGCCGCCTGTTGGGCCTCGGCCCTCTATTTGAACGTCTTCAGTGGAATAAGATGGAGAAGACCTTCTGTTATGCACTGCAATAAATCGTATCAAAAATCTGGATGATTATTTGAAAAAATTCTGCGTCAATCGAGAGCACTTGTAATGTAACTTACTAATTCTTTATTAACATTATCATAGCCCAAAAGCTATATTTACCTGCTGACTTTGCACAAGTGGAATTTGGAAGACAACATTGAGTTTATGCATGATCACTTGTAAAAAAGGTCACGACGGAAATCTATAGATAGAGCGAGGATGGCATTAGTAAAAATTTGATCTAATGTATTGTCGTTTCTGGCCGAAGAGTGGACGAGTTGAGACCAGTTTGAAAAGTGAATGGTATTTAGAAGCTTCTGGAACTCAGGAGAGGAAGTAAATGTATGCCAATCGGTTTCTGGTAGATTAAAATCGTCTACGATTATCTTGAAGTCAAATAGACTCTATTTGATTTTTTCAAATAGCTCAAGGAGTTAAATTTCACCGTAGGATAAACTAGGAGGATTATATAAATATCCAATTAGAGCCTTCATATTTTACAGAAGAATCGCCGAAGCTAAACAGAAGTTTCCAGAAAATAAGAAATGTTCATGTCATAGAGCAAGTGTTCAACAGCAACTCTGATATAAATAAGACAGCCATCTCCATGCCCTCTAATGCGGCGTTGTCGATATAAGCTGAAAGTATCCACAGCGAGCAACGAGTCAGAAATCATAGAATGAGCCCGAGATTCTTTAATGCACAAAGCATACGGGTCAAACTCGAATTTTATTCACAGTTTTATTTTGTCACCCATAAGATTGCTATTTGTGTGTCTTTTTTATCGGAACATTTTGTTATTAAGCAATTGCAATGCTGTTGTTCGGTCTATGAATATTGATAGTTATTCGAAATTATTTATCCTACGTAGCCTCATCCTTAAATCCTCAAATTTTCGGCGGCTATAGTCCCTATGAATCGGTATTAAACTCGTTTTGCTTCTTTCAACACTAAACCTCAGGCAACCCTTCATCGAAGTTTGACGGGAGCTAATCTCAAGCTTCTTATTTAAAGCCTATCGTCAGTATGAAAAAATAGACCTTAGAGCACTCGAAAACTTTAACAATTTTATGTCTTATTAGGAATCAATTTCTCCTGTGCTTGGTGTCCGTCTTGAAGGAAAATAGTCAATACTTACTTCTCGGCAATGTGAGAAGCTTGTGCCTCTTATCGACCTTGTTGCTAGTGAGACCGAAGACAGGCACAAGAGGAAATTTATCTTTGTTGTGGAAAATGTTCCTAAAAGTAGACAGCGCTTCGATGTCGCCTTCCATTTCTTTTACTATTATTGCTTCAACTTTAATGTCGTCGGAGTTAAAATACATTCATGTATGAACAAAAATTCCCCCATTCTTGTCAAATTATTCTCGTCAATAGAAGTAGAGTTTATTTTCTCCCATATGGAGCGCCCAGTTCAGTATCTTAGGGGCAGTAAACTTTTTATTAGCCGCAATAAAACTCAAATGGAACACAGAGTATTCCCTCCATTATCAAGCGTAAAGCCTCGTCTGCAATTTACTTCTGAAACAGGTCCTTCATCTGGCCTCAGCCAAACTTTTCCCGTGCCTGTGGCGAGCGCAGTTCCACCGATACCTTCGCCTGAAAGCTAAAGAAAATACTGTATATTCATTCATTTATTTAGAATGAGATCTTTATGCCACTCCCGCTCATTTGTGACTTAAATCACCCTTTTGTCGTTGTGGACATCATCGACAACGACGGTCAAACTGTCGCAAGTGATTCTGAGCTAGAACGTCGGCCATCATCGCAGGCATCAGTTTACGATACAGTAGTCAACTATCGTACTTCACTTTCCGAAATGACTCGAAATTGCATCCCCCCTTTATAACTTTTTGGACGAACTACGTAAATCTGTAGCGTAAACGACAATTAAACTACAAAAAAATAGATACAGGAGAAATTTAACTCTAAGTGGATGACGCTGCGTTTCTGACAAGAAAATTGGCGACAGCAAAAAAGTATGGGAAAACGGGCAAAAACAATTTTACAGACTAACGACAAACGAAACCCTCTCCAGGATCAGCTGTCGTAGCATGGATGCTCTGGGTGCAGTCCAGAAGGCTTCGGACTGAAGTTCATTACTGGAGCTCGTTGCTCGGGTAAATACACGTCCGATAAATCAAATGCTACCACACTCCTTATAAATGTGCATTGTAAAACCGGTAGACAGATAAACGGATCCGCCAAATGAAGCAAGTTCCAGAGGCAACTAACTGTGGAAAAGAACCTAATGATATTCCTGAATCCTGCCGTTAACATGCTTCTCGTTTTCAGTCGGCCACTTTTTTAATTCTGTATTTCAGGTCATTCACCTCAGCACTTAGTACTATCAAAAACAACAGTATGACTAAGAAGATCTTCTTAGCAGCCCCAGGCCTTGGCCTGAAATGAGATCGGCTTAATCTGAGGCTGTTTGGTTCTGCAGCCTCACATGTTAAGAACTGCTCTTTTCCAAAATTATTATCATACTTCATTCTAATATGGATAAGTTTATCAATAAGTCACTTCCTAACTTGCTGTTGAATTTTCAGCATTTCATGATTAGAGTGAGCTCTCACTTAGTGTGTCATTGACTGTTCGAACAGTCAGCAAACCTTTCGTCGTAACAGAAACAAAAGAACTTATTGTTACGTTTTTTCCTGTGCTCTATGCAGGCGTACGGTGCCAGAAATGTGACTAAACAAGTTTTTTACTTAAAGCTTTTACGGCCGACCTCCTGTGGATGCAGAAAGCCGTCCTCCTGACAACGCACTCATAGGGGGTGATGACATGGACTGTCTGCGCCAGTCAAGCCGGAAAACTGAATCCCTTCCGCCTCAGCTGTTTTCGAAGACAACTAAGGCTGAGGTGGCAGGGCGGGAACAGGCGGGAATTCTCAGCATCCACGCTATTCTAAAGAAACTTTAACTGCGTTGGAGTGGCTGGATTGCGAAGACCAAAGACGAGCACACACCCAAGCGGCTATTCTACGGCGACGTCGCTACGAGTGTTGACCGCGAATAAGGGCAACGGTTACGCTAAAGGAAGCCCAGTAAAAATTCATCAAAGATCTAAATACGAATCCAAAGACTCGGGAGGACCCTGTCCTGGATCAGCTGGTCTGAAAAAGAGCAGTTAATACTGGAGCAGCAATCTACGAAACTGACCGCCCTACCGCTGCCAGGGCTAAAAGGATGGCTGATAAGTCTCATATGTCGCAGACTAAAAAATTCAACATTTAATCATTTCCGCCCTGCTCGCACTGATGGGGAACACTTCGCGCAAGGATTGGCGTTGTCAGATATCTTTGAACTCAATGCTTTGCCGACGCGGCAGCCCCAGCTACCGCTTCCAAAAATGTCTTGACCGACACCACCATCACAAACTCCACGACGTCGACGGAGATGACCATCACCACCGACCTCACAACCACCAACAACATCGTGTCTCCCATCTCCAATGAGGACTTTGTCCCAATCAATCCCCATTGCAACCGCAGCTTCGCATAACACATTGTCCTAGTTAGTCAGTTGTGGATCCATCATAATGAGGTTGGCGAATCAATGCACGGAGCCCCCAAACGAACAAACATCGCACGCAACTCCCTGCCAACATTGCCCTAGGATAATTGGATATCGCGTGGGTCTTCTTGGCTACATGCGTGCTCACAACAGCGGAAGTCACCGCCATGGCAACATGACAGATTTACCCTTGTGCCCCAAAGCTCCTCCACCACCATCACCACTAGTTCCGCCATTAAATGCCGGCGTCATCGCCTTTAACAGCATCGTCACCACTATTTTAGTAGCCAAAAAACCGCCCTATCGATAGTGCCAACGCATAGAAACTGTTGAATCAGTACCAAACATATAGGAACACGCCCATTGCACCCGCCTCTTTTGCTCATACTGCCAATGAACTCTCACTCACTTGGCCCTATCTACATTTACGAAAATCGACAGTAAAACGCCGCATTCCAAAATCCACTAACACACCTCGTCAGACTGGCCCACACACTATACACAAACCTGCCCCACATCACCCACCGCCTGCACAGACTGTGCACACAAGTTGGGAGCGTGTTCTTTGTCGTACCTCGGTGCCTGAATTGATTGTCTTACCATGTGTGGCACTCGCAGACGGACTATCGTAGTTCTGCCACCCACTGAGCCCAAACCCATCACCAGCAGGCTTACAGGCTCAGGCAGTCGACTGATGCATTCAATAGGAAGGAAAATGAGGTTGACGTCAACAAGAACGTCCCACAGCAAATCACAGCACTACTCACCGTAATGAATATGTCGGGCCTAAACATATCCCGACTCGCTAAAGTTAGTGACTTGGAAGGCTGTAAATTGACTGGGTAACTCGGTCTTCGTGGTCAGTACCTTTCGTGCATGTGATGTAATTGACTGGAGGACTGAAAGACTGGCGCAATAGCTCCATCTGGTGTTGGTCTCCATGGCACTCCTACTTAGGCGGGATCCAAACTACCCCCTATATACAAGACCAGATCGTGTGTGGCACACGTAGACTGACTGTTCGGCTTTACCAGCTACTGAGTCCGCGTCCGCTTCAGATCATCTTGACGCCGTCTTGTAAACCGAGCCAGGTGGTGGAGGGAAGAAAGATTATGGCAGATGCTGCACCAGTCTGCTATCACTATGAGGGAATTCACAGGCCGATAACTGTCCTACACCTACCCCTTCGTGCGGCACATGATAGGCGCCGTAGCGTGCGACGGTTCTATTGTCAGGGCATACCGAATAGCGTATCTGTTTGTGTCTGTGCTGTTGGCTGTCTTCACGGGTCTGCGGAAAAAGGTTCAAGGTTATAGCGCCCAAGAGGTGTTTGAGGTACACAAAGCAGTAACGGTTCCGACTGCCTGGATGTGCGTTTCCGGGGGTGTTGCAGTCGGTCAGGCTGAAAGGTCAACGTGTCTGAGTCCGACCTCACGGACGGCGAGTAAGCCTGTCAGAGCAGGGTTTTCAACGAGGACAACAAGCAATGGAAAGTTGGCTGCCGACCACAACCCCGACGAAGATAACACTTTTGACAAGGTGCTGGAAGGAGGGCTTAATAAAAGTGTAAACTTTGGATATCGTATCGTTTGCTGGCTTCCATTCTCCTCCCCTTTGGAATCAGAGACATTGTTTGTAATTTTGTGTTGCTATGTTAAAAAGGTTGTCAAATTTCTTACTCGTGGACCAAACGCCCCTGTTTTTAATGATTGCAGAGACATTCGGATTTGGTGTATAAATTAGTAGTCACTGCATCAGATTTCGGTGGAAATAAAATTTTCCGTTATGGTAGGTTATTTAACCCCACTGGGTTTAATATGTATAACTAACTACTATACGTGTTTAAGTACAGTTCATGACCTAACTCATGAAATGTCACGAAATACGAACTAAAATCGCCGTAGCGCACGAATCGTCCACCAAGCATCCACGAAAGTTATAATGCCTTAAATACATGACCGAACTTCAAAATAAAACACAGTTTGGTGTCACGAATGGAAGAGGTTCTCGTTTAAAAGAAGACGAGGGCACGATCACTGGAACGACAGCTTTATTGGTCTTAGCTTTCGAACTCGAACAGGAGCTCATCAGCAGAGACTGTTTGAGTTCAGCAAAGTATGAATATTTATATCGCGGTGCCGTGAGGGGGAGTTACGTCCGTGGCTGGGTCTGGTTCGTGCTGCCTGACCCACAATGGCCCCCCGGCGTGATGACGGAGTTTGCCCTTCGCGACGATGTGAGCTGCGCCACTTGGATGCGTGGAGGTAGCGCGAAATAACACGCGGGCAAGTCAATGTGTCTATTGATGGAGTTGGTGTCCGACACCCACGCCTACAACAGTTCCCCCCGTCTTATTGACGGCCCGCGCCAATGTACACGTGTTGACGAAGTCGGACTCATGGTATTCATCCAGCGTGTGAGTGGAGACTTGAGATAGTGAGTCGCCTCTCCGCACTGCCCTTTATTGCTCGAGTATTAGTGAGCTGAGACGTCACCCTCTTTGACCTGTGTAATGGCAAAGACAGTTATGGCGCGGGAATAAATAGACCACGTCCGATTGCTCACCTGTGTCTAGCCGATCCTTCATTTTCATGATTCTGCTACGCATGGTAGCCGCCGGATGATGGGCGATGCCCACGCCTAACTTTGACGCAATGCGTTCAGTGACCTCGGACACATTCTTTATGCGCGGTAGGAAGTGCCAAATTCTTGGTATCTCTGTTCCGTTTGTCCATCATGGGTGCGTACTCATGCAGCGGCTGATGAAACTATTTCAATAGCCGTTATTTGCCAATTGGTCCCTGAGATGCCGCAGTTCTTGCCTCCTTTATTCGGGCTCGATACAGTGTCTTTTTACGCGGTTCGGTTTATGCAATACAGTAGGTGGCCTAAATCATGGAAGTTGTCGAAATTAACGAATGATTGCCAATCACTCGCAAACCGATACCATTTCATGAATCCGATATCTATGTTAATTATGTGAAAGCTTAAAAGAATTAAAACATTAAGGAAGTTCTAAAAGCCCTGCTGCGTTGTTTAGAAGTGGCGATTTTTGTAAAAAAACGCAATATCCCGAAAAAGTCATTATTGGCCGTAATTTAGTAAACTTTGTTTTTAGATTTATAGAATGTTTCCTTAAGCCACAAACGCAGTAACTATAAAATTACAAATAAAATAACGTTTAATAATACTGTTTCAGTGAAATTTACATCTAAATATCGTTTGAAAATTAGTGTAATTTAATATGTGATGATTTGTCAACAGCCTATATTGAGTATAGATCCTAAAACAGGTTTCAAGGGATTCGTGGTATTCAGGACTAGATTAAGGTGAATTAGATGGGGTTCAACAAGAGAAACGGGATTTTGCCTGATTTCACCGATGTCGACATTGTAGGAACAAAAGATTTCATTAGGCGACGTGCTGCCAGACCGATGGATGACTAATAAATTAAAATAGAACTAACAGGTGTGACCGCAAATATATCATTTTGTTTAAAAGAAGGCGAAGGCACGATCACTGGGACAGTAGATTTATTTGCCTGAGCTTTCGAACTCGAACTAGAGTTCATCATCAGAGGCTACTCGAGTGCAGCAAATTGTGAACATTTATATCGTTCATTCTTGCGGGGGGGGGGAAGGGGGAGTACGTCCCTGGCTAGGTAGGGTTTGTGCCGCCTGGTCCACGATGTTCCCCCGGCGTGCTGACGCCGTTTGTACTTCGCGACGGTGGGAGCTGCGCCACCTGGCTGCGTGGGCGGAGCGCGTGATAACACGCAGGCAAATCGATGTGTCTGTTGATGGAGTTGGTGTCCGACACCCACGCCTCCAACAGCTCTCGCCCTGTCTTGTTGCCGGCTCGCGCCGATATCCGCGTGTTGGCGACATCGAGCTCATGCCCTTCCTCGAGCGTGTGAGTGACTACTTGAGACAGTGGGTCGCCTCTCCGAACGGCCCGTTTGTGCTCAAGTATTCGTGAGCTCAGACGTCGTCCTGTCTGGCCTGTGTAGTGGCAAGGACAGTTTTGGCACGGGATTCGATAGACTACGCCCGACTGCTGACCTGCGTCCAGCCGATCCTTCATTTTCATGATCCTGCTACGCATGGTGGCCGTCGGATGATGAGCGATACCCACGCCTAGCTCTGACGCGATGCGTTCTGTAGCCTCGGACACATTCTTTATGTACGGTAGGGAGTGCGGAATTGTTGGTGTCTCTCTTCCGTTTGTCCGGCGTGGGTGTGCGCGTATGCAGCGACTGATATAGCTATTTGGGTAGCCGTTCTTTGTTAATTGGTCCCGGAGATGCCGTAGTTCTTGCATCCTTCCTTCGGGCTCGCTACAGTGCGTTTTTACCCAGTCGAAGAGCGCCCTCACATAGCCCCGTTTGTGCACCAATGGGTGGTTGCTATGATAGTTGAGGACCTGGGTTGTATTGGTCGCCTTTCTGTACACTGCAGTGCTGAGTTCACCATCAGGTGTGCGCGTGACGAGCACGTCCAGGAAGGGTAGTTTCTCGTCCTCCTCGTCTTCTCTTGCAAACTGAATGTCGTGGAATGTGCTGTTAAGTAAGTCTTGGATACCCGATAGCTTGTCCTTTTCAATAATGACGAATGTATCGTCGGCGTATCGGCGCCAAAACGCAGGTTTGTAATGACTGAAAGCAACCTTTTTCAGCTCTTATAGGACCAATTCCGCAACTAGGCTGGATATTGGGGAACCCATGGGTGTTCCTTTAATTTGTTCGTATGTTCTGCCATCGAAGGTGAAAAAGGTTCGTTGGCAGAATGCAAAGAGCTGCATTAGGTGCTGGATCTTTAGCGGCCCTGTCGTTTCGTTGTACTTTTCTTCGAGGCGTTTGCGTAGCACGTCGCGCGCCAAGTCTGGTGGGATGGACGTGAAAAGTGAGACAACGTCGACGGATACCACGATTTGGTCGGGTTGAATAGTTTTTCCCCGAATGTCGGCAAGGAATTTGGAGGCCGAATTGACGGACGTCACAGAGCCCTCTCGGAGAAAATTGAGCTTTCGGGACATCCATTTGGCTAAATTGTATGTGGGGCTGCCTTTCAGGGCCACGATTGGCCGCAGAGGAACGTTGGGTTTGTGGATTTTTGGTAGTCCGTAGAATCTGGCCAACGCCGTGTCGGTTGGTTTTGTCTGACGCCATTCGTCTGGCGAGATTATATTGTTGCGCCGGAGTCGGCTTAAGAGTCCAGTCAGCTGGCCAATCATCGATTTGGCCTGCGAGGCAGGTGCGGACCTGTAGGATTGTTGGTCGTCCAGAAGAGCTTGTGCCTTCTCGTTGTAATCAACGCGGTTCATCACAACTGTTGCTCTTCCTTTGTTGGCCGGTAGCACTATAATATCTTTGTCCATTTTTAATCTCTTCATTGCTTCTATTTCTGTGGGTGACATATTGCTAGCGTGCCTGTTCGTCATCAGGAGAGAGGTAACCTTTTGGCGCACCGTGTGTTTAGCCTCTTCGCTTGCGCTAGTTCGTACTAACATGGCCTCAAGTGCAGCAATGAAGTCGGCTGGGGTGGCATCGGCAGTGTTAAAATTGGCTTCGTGGCTCAACACTCTGAGTTCCGTTTCGTTTAACTG
>CACRXP010001561.1:8728-21432 GCA_902702965.1 Spirometra erinaceieuropaei | reverse complement strand
TGGCGGATGTTTCAATATTCCGCAAACGTAATAATCTATAAAGAGCGAAATCACCGCCAAAGACTGCAGAAAATCCTTTGGTTTTACCATTAAACGGTGTACAAGCATGATACACTAGACATATGTTCAATGTTGCTAGCCTTTAATGTGCTAGGAGGTACATTGTAAAAATCGAAGACAAAACGTCGGCCAAACCTTTGTAGTTTTCACACTATCCTTATAAACTGATATGCTCCTTTTCAATTTAAACTGGGAATCTAAAATATGCAATGAAAGGTGACCTTTGTCAGATTTGTTTATTAAAACGCTGAAGAATCTTTTATAAATTTGGCGCTGACTACATAAATGTAAGATATGCCTCCGGTTCGAGTTTGTATGTTTACCGCTTTTAGGGAACCAAAAACTATTTCATCGAAATAGTCTGATCGAACTTTCAGATTTATTTTGAATTTAGGAATTCTGTGAAAGTGCCAGAACAGTTAGAATAAAATTAATATCCTTATGATGCTTTTGAGAAATGATGCCATGCTGTCGAGATAAATCTCCAGGAACCGATTTCAACACTTAGCGTGGTAAATACATTTCTATCTATGATTGGGCTATTTCATTTTAATTTGACACGATATATTGTCTATTGGCCGGAAGATAGTAAACATAAGGAGTAGCCGGACTAATGGGTATTCTCAACAGTAGCAATGGAGTCTATCTGATGAGAGTTTTAATTAGCAGCCTGCATTGCAAGTGGGCAACAATACCAATAAAACCGCCTCAAGACACCTGTTTGTGACCCATCTTGACACCCTGGAGGACGGTATTGCCATTAATTCATCAGAGGGCGGAACGAAAAGTGCTAATTTTGCCTGTCGAAACCTTTTGGTCTGTCAGTTTTACCGTTGATTTTAGAGGCATTGCACTATCTGGTACATTGGCCTCCCCCTTCCAAGTTTACGGACTTTTAAGCTTGTGTCCCCTTATGATCATTTTTGGTTTTCATTCGTTTATTGCAAAAGAACTAAATCATGTTGAATAATGGACGCTTCTTTTTTACACTCTTGCTTTTGGTCAAGCGTACTGTATACTCAGACATTGATAGAGTTTTGGAATAAAACGGGCGACACATAAGTTTTTTGCTCAGTTTCGGCATCGAAATCTAACTTGGTGAGACGGCAAACAAAGGCGAATTGACTATGCAGTGGACACTTTAAATACTCCTGTCATACAAAATCCTGCTTATTTTTTGCAGATAACCTATACGTCCACCGATGGCTGCCTTTCATTTGCACTACACTACTTTCAAAACCCGTGGCACAAAGTTACGCGAAAGCGACATTCGCCAGACTTGCCCGATCGCAAAACGAAATGTGAGTATTCCATTTTGCCTAAGTGTGTCAATCTGAACTGTACGCAAACATTCAAAGGACCACGAACGACCAGTACTCTGAAGTCATTGTGAAAAATCTTTAAAGAAAGGCCTCCCTTGTCTACCGTCTCTATTAATTGTCAAAACTGGCGCAGTCTGAATTTTGAAGATAGGCGCACTCTCAACCGTTTTCTGCTGCCTTCCCCAAACTGTAGAGACAAAGTATATCTGAAAGTATTTTATTTGCTGCCTGACCATTCTTAATGTCTGCGGCCCGCAAATCAAAGAGCCTTCTTGTCCGCTGAAAAATTTATTTTTAAAAGTTCTGTACGCACAAACCTTCCCTTTGGTAAGCCTTCTTGAAAGCCTACTGTTCTCTACGTTTCTGCTCTAATGAGACCATTATACTGCTACTACCACGAATTTACATTCGTGTTTGCCTGCGGATAACATATATAGAGGCAAAGGGACGTTTGCCGGGACGTTTGAAGAACATACTGGGTGTACATTATATCCTCCGGACATCGGGTATTTGTAACCTGCCCCTGTCTCAGCTGGTTTCAACGTTTTTGCAAAATGCGCTGAGCTTAGTTAGTGTGCCGGCCCACTGGCTATTAAGCCGATTTTTTGGGAGGGTTGATGACTACGCTTTTTCACGTTATCGCTACAAGAGATCAGCGAGTTGTGCTTCTGATATGGACGCGGATGCTTCAATGTCCGAATAGCGAAGGCATAGCGACTGAGATCGGAACATCTGTTCTAATTCATTTATTAGGGCTCAGTGCCTACTAGCACTTACCTAGAAGGATGGGATGCAATCGTTAACGGAGTATACTCTGCACAAAATTAGCAATAAATCTTATTTCTCTGGTTGGAATGTACGCTCGTTTGCTGCCCCAATCATGGAAACATCAAGTATAACGTAATTTTAAGCCGATTTAATGTAGCTCTGAACTAATTGTAAGGACAGGTTCTTTGATTTTGGCCAAAAGAATGTCTACGGAGAGTGCCTGAATGTAAATAGTTCCTCTATTCTATATGCTTTGATGTCAGAAATCGGCCGGTTAAAGCAATAGCCAAAGAATCTGCTTGCTGCTTCGATTAGATAAATAGACGCTGCTGATGCCATGTATGGCCTGTCGCTACGACTTATGCCAAATGCTGCACATCAAGCTATTCTTAGTGTCAAAATGTGATCCACTTCGGTCCGTTATCTAAACTATGATAATATTTCACTAGGTTTTAGTTTGTTTTCTCTAAAAGTTGAGGGGTGTGTTTGTAATTTCATAGGTATGCAAATCTACAACTGAAATATAAAGAAATTCACAAATAAAAATAGGCGCGAACTGATATTTCTTAATCTTCCATGGAAATCAAATAGGCATTTGGAGGTAGGGGTCACGAACTGACGACTACCCGCCAAACCGCAAAACGATCAGACAATAAAGGACATAGCTGACAAACACAGAAAGTGAATGAAACGGTAACTGTTTCAGACTCACTCATGTCTAATGAGACGATAAATATGCAATATGCCCATTGCAGAAAGATGGGTAACGATGAAATCTACTGAATACACCATGGAAAATAATTTATGCCAGCTCACGTTAGTACCTACTTAACTGGCCGAGACAAATACTTAAAAATACGAACGCACTTATAGAAATTCGGTTAGATGTTATTGGTGGCTAATTGGACATACCTCACTCGCGAACTGCTACGCAAATTTAATGTTTGTAGTCATCATCTTGTTCGCCTTCCAAAAGCTCCAGTCTGATATAGATTTATAGTATTGACACCTATGCAAAAGCATAGATCGGCGCTAAAGGAAGCTTGATACACAGAGTATATAAATCTGGTGTGCGCACACGTGTGGACAGGCTGCTTAGTCTTATGCGCTACTTCACTTTCCCCCACCTCTGATCGTTCTGATCTTGTCTCGCCATAAAAAGGTGGCGAATTTAGAAAGAAAACGAGGTATGTGCAGCGCAAATCTACTTCATTCGTAACAAATATGGACGCGAATCACGCTGTAATAACATCGTGGGGCCTCGTGACCTCTGTCAGTCAAAAAATCAATGCTGGTCAAAGGTGTTAACCGGGAGGCCTAGTAAAGAAAATAACCTAAGGAGCAGCCATTTTATCCCAATCCGTCTTTTTTCCCGCGACAAGAGGTATACGTTGAGGATTAAGGTTTAAGACTGTTTTTGCTCTGTTCTTGCACTCGACCAATAAGTTGGTAGCAGTTGTTGAGAGTGCGAAATATTGAAACCGATATCTACCAGAAGAAAAAAACCCCGTTTAGCAAATTGAACTGCCATCACATTTTATTTGTTTCGCAACTCCAAAATGTGATCTCTTTAAATGTATCATGAGGAACCGTCTAGTTGCTTTCATAAGTTTTGTCGCAATCCATCTAACCGCAAATTTCTGACTTTCAAAGTAGTAATTTTTATCCATTTATGTTCATTTTACATCTACTAGTCATAAATCAATGAACTTCCTAATAGCCTTGACATTTGAGAGGAATAATACTGTTTGACGTTTTAAGTAGGAAATGAAAACTCAAGTCAGTGACTCAAATGTTATGCACTAAATTATGCTAATCACCAAAATGTAAGTCATGAGCCCAGGAAGAGAATCAAAGAAAATAAGGAACATAACAAAACTCACCCATGCAAAAGGAGCTTAAACTAGGCAGCAGATATCCTATAAAACCAATATTACATACTATAAAGTTTATGTCCGTTGCTAGAAACTTAATTGCAAATACCGGAAAAAAAGACAACCTTCAAAGGCATGTGACTGAGCGCTAGGATACTCAAAATTTCGACCTGTGAATAAAACGCTCACAACACATGAACACGGACATCAGCCATTGTTCTGAAACTCCGAAATGGACTTATAAAAACCACTGAGTTGTACAAGCATGCAAGTTTAACTTGGATAACAAATGCATGTCTAAATCCACCAAAATATGAAACGCTATACAACCAATTGGGTCAACTGACAAATTTGGAACAGTTCGATCAAGCCTCAAAAGTAATCACTGAAAACCATGAATAGCCATAATGAGCGGAAACATACGTAAAAGCCGATGTTAAAAGCTGAACATTGCGGCATGTAAAAGTATGAAAGGTTCCTTAAACAATATTAAAACGTTTTGAGTAAACGTGTGTTATTGACAACGATTTCGTATCCAAAAACAGAGAGAAATGTGCATATTAAGATCATACAAGCATGGCGTTTGGCCATAAAAATTTGAGTTCGAGTTTCGACATGTGCCTGAAAAGCATATATTAGAGTAAATGTGTAATGTTCAGAACTTCTGGATAATTTTTATCACTTAAATATTTCGGAGGGTGCAAGGAAACTCGAGTAACGTTCGTACAAACAAGCACATTTTGGTAATATTTACTTCACTTCCTGCCTCTATACGTGTTATGCATAAAAAATATCCATATTTACGGGGTTTGTAAAAAATAAAAAGTGATTTCTTAATAATAGGTTTGCAGAATGAATTTTCAGTACTAAACAACAACCGCCAATTCTTATGATACTATATTGCATGAGCATTTGAGGAGTAAGAACAAATTAGAAAATTAACTATGGGAAGATTATTTGAAAATCAAAGTTATACGACAGTTCTAGGGTGCCCTAGAGAGACATCAATTGCTACTTCATCGCACTGCAATACGAAGGCAAATTCAGGTTTAGGAACAAAGATGTAAAACTCGCTTTAGCAGGAAATTTGAGATTAAAATTGAAAATCTGAGACGCAGGTCTTATGCTACGGGTACGTGAAAACAAACTATTTTGCAACGGCAGGCCTCTCGGTCGCAATAGAAATTAGATGCTGGGTTGATTGTGTCTCCAAAATGTTTTTACGCCCATTACAAACTTTATTATGCGCGGCAGGCAAATTTTAGGCAAATAAAGACTTTCATTTTAACAGCGAACAAAGAAGCTGTTTATGTGCGTGTATCCCCTTCAGTGAGAGATATGCCTAATGAAAACGTATAAATGCTGTCGTAAAACAAATATATCACCCATCCTCGTGTTCAAGGTTTCGTTTTGGGCCAAAGATAAGTGTGCAGTACCTTATACTTGTCTTTGGCCGAGAACTGAATTAATCGATCCTTTATATTTACGTAAATATAAAGGAACAATTAATTCAGTCCACCAAGACTGGGCTCTACAATCTAAATAACTCGTCATACTTTTTCAAATGATCATTACTGCAGAGACAGCAAACGATTTAGAAGCCTCAAATACGGTGCATATGAGTACAGAACAAAACCAACTCCTAGTAAAAGACAAGGCACCAACCCCCAGATAAACATGCACTTACATGTGGCAGCATGTAAAGACGCGAAACCGACTATATATCCCTGGCAGCACATGGCCCTTCATACGCGGGGCTGGGTGGGACCAGACACCCCTCTGAATTTAAACGTTTTCAAGCGTATTTGTATCGAAAGTTATGTTTCAACAGCACCACTCATTGTACCTTCTTTGGGATTAAAAGGAGCTAATTCATGAAAAGTGGTTTATCTGTCGTGGAAAAAGCATTCGTTTACGCTTACGGGTCGCGGATAATATCGTGCATCAACCAATGCTGTTTTCATGCTCTTAATAACTGTCTTAGTTAATTTATGTATCTTATGCTAATTGTTTGGGTATTTACTCACAAACCAGTTCAATTAGTCGACTTTTATGTCTATGCATGTAGTAGTTAGCATTGGTGTTCATAGTCCACTTATACAATTTTTTCTATCGTTTTTTACTGAATATCCAAAACAAATATGAAGCGTAATTACTGCGGCTCTCACCGACCCCCCGGATTAAGGCATATTATGAGGCCACAGAAGAGCCTGATTCTGAGGTTCCCTCAACGTCGACAGCAGTTGGCAATCAATCCCCTGAACGAGAAATGTATATTCTGAGCTCTGAAACTTCTGCCAGCAGGTATTATGTGCGTGCGCCTCAGGAGACTCATTATACAAGTCGAGAATTTAAAGGAGTGCGAAAATTTGTGTGGAAATGTGGCGTCCCCTGCGCATTTTTTCGCTGGTGGGGCCATGCGGGGCTGTCGTGTTGAATTCCCCGCCACAGCCCCTTCTACAGTCCCAGCAAGCCCCTTCATAGCCCCTCTAGCCCCGCCACATTTGAGGGGGTTACGCGGGGCTGGTGTTGGTAGGGTTAATTATAGGTTGACCAGACCCAAAGGATAATTGGTTCCCTCACCAATTGGCCATTTTGCGCTAATAAACTTGATCCTCTGCTGTTTCCGCATGCCTGTGAATTCTATTTCGCTGGTAGGGCCAGGTGGGGCTGCGTGTTGAATGCCCCGCCAAAGCCCCTTCCACAGCCCCGCCTAGCCCCTTCATAGCCCCCTCCAGCCCCTCCACTTTTGATGGGGCTAGGCGGGATTAGGAGGGTCTGGTGTTGGCAGGGATAGCACAATAAAACCTATCCCAATTGCAAACGACGAATCAAACATTGCAAGTCTTCTTCGTTTACAGACAAAAACAACGGTCGCCACAGCACTAAAATTTTAGGCTACTTAGCAGTACAAATTCGACGCAAAAGTTTCCAATTATGACTGGAGTAGTTCAAATTATAAGGGGCAAACTCAAGCCTATTCGAACGATGGCATACAACATAAAACACTCATACTTTTAGCTTCGTCAACTAAATTACCAAAATCTTGTTCTCGTTTTACACAGAAGTCGGAATTATCAGATTTCAGCTTAAACTATGACAAGTACCGAAACTTGCATCCCAAAACAGCACTGGACTTCTAAGATTTCCCAGCTAAGAAGTGTTTTAGTTTTTTTAATTTTTTTATTATTTTGGGTCTTTATTATAATTCATTTAAAAATAAAACTTACCCCAACAGCAGTAGTATCAGTTAACACGCTCAAATGGTTTACCGCTTCAAGGTGATCATTATGGTAGATTAAAACACACCCATCGAAGGTTGATTAGCCAATCGGTGACAACTTCAGCAAAAGTATTTACGCTTGACGAAACGTAAATCATCATCGAGGGATGAGTGCTGATTGTGGGTAAGCGCGGAAATTACAGAAATGTCCCAGCGCAACCTCGATGGTGCTTTTCACCCGTGTATAGAAGGTGACGATCCCAAACCAAATAAAGCACTGTTCAGTCAAAATTTCAACCTTTCTAAGATAGAATAAATTCTTCTAACTGGTCTCAGTTAGGGCACCCACCGCCTGGAGATAATCAATCCGTAAATCTGATAGTTGTCAATGATGTCTTTCTCCTAATCGTTGGTTTCAAGCACGGCCATTTCGAATGTGGTCAGCCCCGTTTATTAAGGCAAAATGGGCATATGCCTTCTAAAACTTATTTGTAGCGTTTAAAAGGGCAAAGTGTACAGATAAGCCGGGTGATTTTAAACAGTTCAGTGAGGACATTACAACATCTGCGGGAGAGCATTTCATAGATAAACCTCACCGTTAGAGAGGCTGAACTTCAAAACATCCAGCCTTGCATGCTGAACGCGTATTTCTTACATGTGACCTCGGAAGTTTGACGTGTTAACAAATCCATAAAACCGGTCACATGTCAGGCTGCAATCTAACTTCTTTGCGATGCAGAATGTCTCTGTTCATTATTTCATAAGTGGTCCCGAATTCGAGCTTGTAGACTAGTTAAATGACCTAGATGTGTGGATAACATCCACTCTCAAATCCCCATCTCACTGGGCAGAGAAAGCAAATAAGGCTATGGGCGTCCTGGGAGCGATCAGAACTTCCCTTGTATTCGACGAAGAGCTTTTGTGTCGACCGTTTGGAATGTTTATCGGGCCGATTTTAGAATATGACATTCAGTCGTGGCGCCCCTGGATGAAGCATGATTATACTCTCTTGTAGTAAGTGCAACGAGAGGCGACTAAACTAGCCGGTGGGCTGAAGAGCCTTCCTTATAAGGAACGGCTAGAAGGGTTCAAGCATTTCCCTCCCTCTTATAGACAATACGGAGGGGACATGATCACGGTATTCAAGCTCGTCATAGGAGTAGACTATGCACTTAAATTGGCTGATTTTTGAACTAGCACACACGACAAATCTTGGAGACCGCCGATATAATTGGAAAGCAAATTACGTCAAACCTGACGTACGGGCCAATTTCTTATCTCAGCGAATGATTGAAGATTTAGACAAACTACTTAGTTCGCGGAAAGCGTCGGGATATTCAAACGAAGACTTAAGAACATTTTATATGATCGCCATATATTTACTCGATAGGAGGTGACATAATTTACCGCATATCTTAGTATAACTGCCCATGTTTTAAGTCTTGGCTTGTAAGCAGGGTTTCCAATCGTTCTGCCCATCTCCCATATATATCCTGAATTATAATAAATCGAAGGGACTTAGTTTGTCAGGCGGGTTGCCTAGTGCAAAGAACGTTGTCCCTTAACCATCCTTGTTGATCTTCTTGGAAAGCTTTCGTAACTGTTCAGACTCCGGACTGTCCTCTGTCTCCAGTTTTGTTTGATGCGGCCTCAGAAATTCTCCGAAAATTTTTAAAAAGTGGTTTACATCGAAACCTATGAAAGCTTGCTTGATGACCCTCGCGGGAAATCAGTAGACGGTTTTAATAGTTCATAATCAGAACATCGAGGCCCTTTGGGTTTCCACGTCTTGTTACGTGGCATTATCGCGGAAGTAAGTTCTTGTGTCAGCAGACCTGACTGGGTTGCATATGCAAGGAATGGCACACTTATCGGCCACTAGTTGCAGAATTCAACGGTATGACTGCTGATTCATCCGATTTAGATGGATCTGCAATATGCCTTCGTCCACAGAACTGATGATTCCACTTTACTTGCATAAATTGTAGGTCAACACTGCTGTTTTACAGTACATTCGTACAGCGCATTCGTACACCTATATCAAGAGTAAAATGGGTCTCAACACGGAACTTTATTCAACCTCACTATCACCTGCGGCAGGAGTTGATTTCTCCTGACAGGTGCAAATAGTCTGACGCCAACGTACAAGCATGATTTCGATCCTGTCGTTATAGTCATCTCTGGTCACCGTAGATTTAAGCTTCACAAGACTGTTGTGGTACACAATCGACGAACTTCTACCAAATCATGAAAGCAATGTTAACCACGTGTCTATCATCGAGTCTTCGGGTCCAGCTCCGGGGAGTTTGCAGCAAATTTGTTGTGCAGGATCTCCCTTTTCGGAACCCGTGTTGACAGTAATTTCGACCATCGCTGTGGTCATTAATGAGAGGATTTGATACTTGTTCCTTGCGCTACGCTTGAGGTAACTATGCGGTGACTTAGGATTCTTTATTCTTTTTATGGAAAACTTCTTTACATTCGCCGGTGCTTTAATGATCATATCTCTCGCTTTCTTCTATGTCCAAAGTGATTGAAATCATCGACTAACTTAACAACGCAGCTCTTTCTCGGAAATTTACGTTTTCTTCTAAGTTCTTTCTTTGAAATATTGGCCTGCCACCGAGACCTAGTTTTCTGCTTTGCACTCGTTAGCTGGCAGCGGCTGTTGATAAGCTACGGAATGAAATTCCTGACCAACTAATCCCCGCTGGCATTATCCGTAGACATTAAGATTCGGTTCAGGTATTTTAAATCCGACCACATTTGGTCGAAATCACGTAACGACTCTTAGTACTTTGTTTTAGAGTATGCAAAATGGAGAGAAATGAATAATCTCCTATTGGAAATGCATGGTCAGTTTGGCTGAGCGAGACATTGAGATGACTTCGTCTATGTCTCTGAATTTTTTCGCAAAGACTGAATGCAGGCACTTATCCCTTGTCATTCACGTATTCTGATTGCAAATACGGCTAACAGGAAGGTCGATTTTAGGCATGACGCTTGAATGTTACTCAGGTTTACTTCTGGTGCCCTGAAGCTGGCAACGATCACGGAATTAGGTTGACATGTAAATTTTTTCAACTGATCTGTTAGAGAAGTGTCGGCGACTTGATCCGTTCCTGACGATAAGCGAAAATGCAGTACACCGAGATGTGGACAACCATTGCCCTGATGTTCCACCAAATAGTTTCCGTGCTGCACACAAACCTAGGGGTCCTTTCCATCACCACCAAATCCTCTTTCATATGCACAGTTATCCTATCACCCCGGTCGCTTTCCTTGCCCCGAGAGTATATTTCGTATCTGTAAAATACATTTCCTGGCAAGAACATTGCAGGGCAGTCAGGATTCAGTTACTCCTCTCACATTCAAAGATGATTCGACAATGCAAATTATCGGTTATTCAAGTCAGAAGATGAAGATGCGACCGCTGAAACAAGAAATTTACTGGCCTGACGTTTCGGATTCTCACTCGAATCCATCATCATAGACCGAAAACCGAAAAGCCCGACTGGGCACAACATTTTCTGCGCTCCAACTGGGACAGTTTTAACGTAGATACTACTTCACAGTTACCATCTCTGACGTTGCCGCTGAAACTGTACGTACCGCATTTCCTTCTGTGTCTCTGGAAAATTTTTTCTCTCGTGGAAATTTATCAGAAGTCTGTCTCTGAGCGGAATTTGTTTTTAATCAAAATCCAACGGGCTACGGAGTCCGTTCGCGCGCAGATATCGGCCTAGGAAAACAAAATCGTTGACACCCAGGAAGATCGGGAGTTATTCGGGACCTTCGATATTCTCAAAACGGCTGACTCGCTCCTACATATATTTCATACCGTTCATATTTTTTTCTCTACAGCTACTTTTTGAAAAAATAGGCGTGTTTTCGACCATTTCGTTTTGTATAATTGCCATCCTCCATCGTATACAGTCGTTATTACCAGATTGAATCTCGAAAGCGAAGTTATACATACGAACGCACGAAGTTAATGGACACAGCAAATTTTTGATACTTCCACGGCCAAGACCGGCATTATGCATGAAGGAAAGTCTATTGACGTGGCCTTGCCTTCCAGGATTAGCGCTCGCTCTCTTTATAATTGCAACCAGGGGCCCGCAAAGCCCGCTAAAAGCGTAATCACTGCAACATCTGTTAGTTACGAGGACGAGTCGTGCACTGGGTGCTCCTTTATTCAGCTGAAAGTCCAAAAACTCGAAAAAGAACTGGCTGCTTTAAGGGAACTCGTGCAAGCAAACTATGGGGGGCAAAACGCGGTTAAAAGCTCTAGAGCAAAACTCCAAAACAACCAAAGAACAAAGTTTGCGGAAAACCTCAGGGCAAAGACGCCGATACCCTTGACGATGGGAAAATAGCAACGGAGTCTCCTGTTTCTATGGAAGACAACCGAAGCGAACCATCAACATCTCTTAGCCATTCCGCGTGTTCAATAAAACCCTCGGTTGGAACTGAGGAAACAAGCTCGTGGCAAGGTGGAATGGGTAAGCACCACAACAGGAGTATAAAACCCCAGACGACTCCGGTGGATCTCCCAAGACCTTCAGCTGACAAGTCCGTCGGAAACAGAACAAGTGAACCCTTGGATCGTCAGCACTGCGTAGTCATCCAGCGCCTATCGGAGTCGAATTCTTTTACCCCGAAGGAGAGGATTTCCGCTGACCTCGATATGCTTCAATACCTACTGAACAAGATGCTTAATTCAAACGAAAAGTTAACCATTCGGGCAGCCTGCAGGATCGGAAAAAAGAAGAGCGACAACCGGAAACTGTGCGGCCACGACCTCTGAAAATTGTTTTGGGCAGTAAAGAGGAGGCCAGCTTACTTCTGTCCAGGAAAAGCAGCCTCGGAAACTCTTACAAGGAAGTTTTTCAGCCGGACTATTCTCCAGCGAACGTCTGGAACGCCGCGAATTAGTAACGGAGCTGAAGACGAGACTTGCAGCAGGGGAGAGCAACTTGCCTATTTTCAGGGGACGAGTGATACAGAGGAATGCGATGTTGCTTTGGAACCAGCCAGTCGTCATGATGGCGGCAGCAACATAATATTGTCAAGCCCGGACAAACCGAACGAAGTACTGTCGAATGTTGCAAACTAAAATTCTGTTACACCAATGCTCAGAGTCTGTTTTACAAGCTTGACGAACTGAGAATACAGGTAGCCGATACTCCTCCCGATGTTAAAGCAATAACATAAACGTGGCTGTCGGAGAACGCAGTTGTCTGGACCTCGTCTTTACCAAAGATTCTGACAGTATAGACGTGGTGTACTTCCTACCCCCGCTCGGTCGAAGCGATCATGCAGTACTTTTATGGGAGTACGAGCTGTATTCTGAACCGTATACAAAAGATGATACGAGACCAAATATTTGGAAAGGGGACTTTTGCCAAATGAGAGCTGAGGCATCACGAATAGACTGGGATGTTCTCTTCTCCG
>CACRXP010001559.1:14251-43382 GCA_902702965.1 Spirometra erinaceieuropaei | reverse complement strand
CGTGTGACGATTAGGTCTGTCAGTGTTCAAACTAGCTGTCGCCTTCCACAATATGGCCCTGACTATTCTGTCCCTAGGGCGTCGCTCTATCTTCCCATCTATTCGCTCTCTGAATGAATCAGATGCGTAAATTTCTTAGACAAGTGAATGCACTGCAAGAAATTTCAATGGCAAGTGTTTTGTAACTCGAAATCTTCTGTGTTTTGTGGCCCTTAAATTACGTGCGCAAAATATGTGCTCGTGTTCAACTCGTGAAATTCTCAATGAAATATTCTTCTACGTTGACAACTTACACAACGGGCGAAAATCGGTATTGTCTGTTCTACTCATAAATGCTATGAGCGGCTAAGATGTCATGCTTTGCAATTATACGCGGTTTACAATCAAATGGTAAAACCTGTTTAATGACTGATGAGAATGAAGCCACAAGTAAGTACGTGTCAAAATAACCCAGGTGAGCAATTATAATTAGCAGCCTAGCGATAACACTGCAATCCTTCAAATGCATCTCATGGTTCTAAAGTCCCCTTTACAAATAAGACGTGTCGGTGACTATTGTGGATCTGTAAGGAGTGGTTCAGTTAGTGATTTTTAATTTGCTCAGAAATTAGCTGCGTATATTTACAGACTATGTGATGGAGCGAGTACTGAATTGTAGAAATTGACTAAAGGGTAGTTCTTAATGAAGAAGTTTTCATTTAAGAAAGTGTGTTTTGATAGTTTATTTGAGTGAAAATTGTATTTACAGTGTTTCTACGAGCTCATGCGGGCGTGTCTACTTTAAGTCCTAAACCCCATCATAAACAATTGCTTATATTTATAAACGCGTAGGTCAACTGCATTCAAATGCTTTGCCCCTGTTTGAAAATAACCTAGCTGCCTTCATTCCACACATTTGTTGGCTTTATCGAGTGTCCAGAGAAACACGCCTGTCCGGACATTTTTCAGAATTTCTAACTATATCTTTTAATTCTTCGTAGATTACTTCAAGTAGACCTGCCACTAACTTCTCGCTCTTGGTCCATCTTTGGTTCCCTAGTTAAGGTAATCCCGTTTTTATTTGCATTGGGTTGAATAGTTGCCAAAACCACTATTTGAACCTTCATACAGTCTAGTTTGAATTACAACTAACACCTGTTCTGTTTTTCCTGAGATGTACGCTAACCATTTAAGTAAGCACCTGGCACCAGGACTTGTAAACTAAAGACTTGAGATGGTAATAAGTCAGGTCCCAAAAATCAACCACTCAAATGATCGAAAGCGCTTGTGCGAACGGGTGCTCTTGCATGATAAGAGTGCAATTGCATCGCCAGCGAATTACGTCTAGTTGGGATACATTTCGAACTTTTTATCATGTCGAAGTCAGTCATGACCGGTTCGCGAGGGAGCGGCTGACGCAGATTCCGTTATGTGAATGGAAAATCAAGCCCAAAATCAGTATTGCTGCTGTCTGCGTGCAAGGTTCATTGCAGTTAGTGGGCCATTTTATGGCAAATATAGCAGCGCCCAGCAAACTCGGTGGTGTCTTGTCATTTTAAATGACGGAGCTGCATGATTTGCTCTTCTAAACTTCCGCCTCCAAACCAAGGTCTGTTCGACCGGCGGCGGGCATAAAGTTGTCACACACAGACGTCATTACGTTTAATAACACATCTTTGGAATTTTTTACTAATGTGGAACTGTCTCGTTCAATTTTAGAAGAAATTAATTCGTAAATCCGAAGTAAATTTTTCTAAGCATACCGCTGTTGTCTTAATCCTACGGTGTACAAATAAATAATTGACCTGCAACCCATCAGCTACTGTGGTTTATCTGCGTAATATTCACCAGCTGGCTTCAGATAGTCACTCGTACGTCAATACTAAAACGTTTACCATTCTAATCGGCTTTTTCCTGGTACCCATGCCGTCAGTTTGGTTAGCCGTTCAGAAGTTGTGTAACGTTTCACTATTTTATTATGAAAGTGCAAATCTCCTCTTTTGGACAGAGTGATGTGTCAGTACGTCAGTTTGAGCACTTGACTTGATGGTATTCCTCGGTATGAAAAAGTCGCATAAGTAAATGCCAGGCAAAATATGAAAAGTTGATAAGCAATGTGGTTTAACCCTTTTCGTTCAATTCCTTTTAGCCCCTCTGCATCTCCGTTAATTATGGTAAGCTACGCTAATATAAGACATTTTGAACACTAAGACTGTTGTTGGTAAACGGGTTTGTGTAGAAGGAATAAATATAGCCGAAAAACGCTTCCTATTGCATTAAAGAAACAAATAATCAGGTAATCGAACAGTTCTCTCTAACCCCTCTTTAAAACGTAAAAAGGATATCATCAGTTAAAATAAAAGTCGTCTGTAAATACAAATTCAACTCTGTCTAGACGATGTATCGGGCAGAAAGAGGTAGAAATAAGGGCAGCGCATAGAGAAGGAAATATAACAGGTAAATTTTAGAAGAAAAATATGCTAAATATGCAGTATTATATGCTATAGTTGACTGCATGCGTATACATGACAGTGTGACTAACCACGGTATTGATGACTCAAGAACACCTCGCACAACGACAGCCTCTTCACCGCCAGCACCACCAACTTCCAATCTGCCAGCGCGGCCAACACTATTAGCATCACCTCTGAAACTGATTCTATATCTCCTAGCCTATCCCCGCCCCCACTGCCACCGCACATGCACATAACACTTCGGCGTGTTCGGTTATTAGCAAATCCATCGCAGAGAGACCAGCACGTTAATGTCTAGAGCACCAACATACACTCGTCGCCATCGCCTTGGGTATGCCCACGCACATTGGGCACCTGCATGGGCCTGCTCGTTCACATGCGCCTCCATAAAAATCTGCAGTAATTATCTCCAACCTTAACCACGTCACCACACACTTCCTTTTCAACACATGCACCACGCACGAACACGTCCGACACCACACAGCCCAGGCACACATTAGGCATCTTGCACGTAAGTTTGAGGACTGTTCTTCGGCTCCCTCTCCGGACGCTCACTTCGCTTCGTGTGAGATCCGTCCATGAATTTTTCTGCTCCGTCGTGTATAGCACGCACAGAGGGGTCACTTTTGGCTGTGTCAGTCGCCTCCTCCAATTTCAACACCAGTTAATTGATTGACCCGGACTGGTGCAGATAATAGGGCAGAGAGTCGGAGGACGACTCTATGCGCACATTCCTCACAATCTGACGTGTTTTAATCCACCAAAGCATGCTACAGTGGATCCTTCTTAATGTGGCCTATATGACATTCTCGCCCAATTTCACCCAAACCGGTGTGATTGCATGCGTTTGGCGTGTGGCACGAGTTTGTTTGTGCCAGCCACCTTCACCCGCTCTCACCTCCGGTCTTCTTGACTACGTTTTAACACCGGGGCCTTGGTTGCGGATAGAGGAGAGACTGCGGTCGAAGTTGCGCAAGTCTACTATCACTGTATTTTTCAACGTAGGTGTTGGTCTGTGGAATTTTTAGTCGGCCCTTCGTCGGCCGGATGACATTCGCTGACCTGCACCGCCTCGAGGATCCGGTGCTGCTAAAATGTCTATATTGGTTCATTCTTCTTCAACCCACACAAGTAATTCTTTTGTAGGAGGAGAACTAAGTTGTTTTCTACTGAATTCCAGTCGTACCCTTCGTCGGCTCCAACAATAGCGGCATAACATTCGCTGACCCCTGCTTCCCCGAGTACTCATTGCTGCATATTATTCGTTTCGACTCATAATTTTGCCCCAACAAGAGGTACTTATTTAGTTAAAGACAAAATAAAGCGTTTACAGCCGCAATCCAGACAGGTACTTTGACGGATATAACCGAGGAAGAAGGACATTCTTTGAACCAAATCAACCCGGGGACACGGTTCTGCTGCAGTGTTTTAATGGGCTTATTGTCATGACCTTCCCACACCTATTCCTTGTTTTTTGTTGAGTGACTGTCAGAAGCACACTTATCGCTGTCATGTCCGGATACACAACGGAAAACATTGTGACACGACTTTGTCCGTATCCTCTACGATTTAAAGCCTAGTTCCACTGCACGCAACATATCACACACAGAGCAGTCAGATTTCCTTTGTGTATAAAAGATTACATACACAGTGATACATTTGGTTGCGGTAGTGTCGCTGCAGAGGATATACATCCGTACTATCGGACAGAAAGGTTTTTTTATGTATTCCTTATGTTTGTGTTGTACAGTCCAGTCCACAGACGGTAATGCACTCCGTTCACTTGCGCCCACATCGCTCCGACCGACAAGGAGCCGCCCTCACTCCTGTACACCTTACATATTTCCTCGTAGGCTGATGAGCTCGTCATTACTTTCCACAACCTGCCGGAATTCGTACCACCTGTCACTTATAGCCCGTTCTCCATGTTGGCTAGGAATCACCTTGGACTCTGACCCCAAGTTAACTAGTCGGCCGCGGCATATTCTGACTTCTCATTTTTTTTTATTTTTTTATTATTTTTTGACTAACGCAACTGAGTTCTGTTTACTATTGGACCGCAGACAAAGCCTCGTGACAGCTTATGACTTTCAATTTAACCGCCCTCACGGCAGCGCTGTCCACCTGTTAGCACTTCCTAGCCCTGCTCATACACTAAGTTTTTGCCAAATTCAGTGACCAGGCTGGCGTAGTATAGTAAGGAAACCCTTTTGAATTAAGGGGAAGTTGTGAGTAAAATTTTGAACAAGCTTCGAACGAATACTCAGTTTGCAGGGAAACGTCATTCCGAAAAATCATCCCAAAATAATTAACATATCGTTTTTTCGGTATTCGCAGTCATAGAAAGGTCACAAAATGAGACAGAGAAATCGCTTTCCTTTCGCACATCCAATCACGACATAGTAAAGAGTGTATATAGGGAGAACTGCGGGAGCTACCGTCCACTTGACCGCAAGTTCTATTGCCTGAGCTTTCTCTCCCACCTCGATCGCATTAGCGTATTACATTAGAGTAAATCTATCGAAATAGCCGAATTAATGTTCGTAGCACAGCAACTGTGTGGTAATGCTGTGCTCTTGCAAAAACAATCCCACAGACTGCCTGCATTAAGGCATTTTTTGGCTGCAGGACTCAAAATAGTAGGCATTAGCAGACATACAATGCAGTTTTTCATTCTTGAAGTCGACCCTATACTAATTTCTATGATAATATGGCAAGTATTGTGCAAAAACAGTAAATGTGGCCATTTACAGTTGGTAGGCTCAATGTAAGCATGGCCTTTGTGCCGTTCGCTCAGTTGGCGCTAAAATGGGGAATACCATCAGATGGAATTTCTTGGACTGGGGAATCCAACTTCACGGACGTCGAATACAAGCTGGAACGTCACGGAGGTGATAATCCCATGTCCGCACCAATCGTTTGGACTCCAGTTGGCTCCTGTCAGTCGGAAACAGTTGCAGTCGTCATTCCATTCCGAAACAGATACGCTAATCTCTCCGTCTTTCTCAACCACATGCATCCTTTCATGCGGCATCAACGTCGACGGTACACAATCTATGTGATTGAACAGGTAGGTAGAAATTATCTGAATTTCCTAGCTACAGCGCCGGCCAAAGCCTCACTTTCTCTCCCCTTTTCGGCCGGCCAGTCATCTGACGCTTAGATCGGCTGTCATGTTTGGCGCAGCATGAGCCCCATGCCTATGCCTGCGACCAAATTCCCCAGTAGTTTTGGATTGGCCAAAAAACTGCGCAGCCTGATAGACTCGTTCCGTGGATTCGAATTTCATGTGTATAAACCTCAACGGCATAACTATGCGCGCAAATCACACTCGCAGTACAAAACAACAATGGTACGCTTAACGCACCATACTTCTAAAGCGGTTTTAGTACATTTGTTAATGCATAAAATGTCTTAAAACATCTGCTCAGATATGTAGGGGAGATTATATCAATGTAAAGAAAGAATGTTGCGTCCATTCCAATCAACCTGGCTATCGTCAACCAGCCATCTCCTAACTGCCTGGCTGGAAGCACCTTATATTTAAATACGGTTCATTCCAGCATTCGGCACTGGGACTGAGAAATTTACCGGTTCAATCATAAGATAGTATCAAGTCGGTTGACATCGGTTTTACCTTTGCCTGCGGCACCCGCTGTGATTTTAAAGTCACTTACAAAAGTTGCATGTTTCTCTTTATGCGCAAAGTGGCTAAAGCTTATAGAATGCGAAGCTGCAATAGGCGACCTATTCCACATAATGCTCACGAAATTCTGATGCTTATTAATGAGGGAGGATTACTTAAGAGGGGTTGTCGATGATAAGGCTGTAAAGCAGGCATGCTTACCGGGATGTCCATATTAGTGGATGAAGGTCGACTGAAGGTTGGGTTATATGAATGTCCACGTGTGCGTACAATGCGTCAGTTAGAAAACCTTTCCAAACACGCATTTCAGACTGTTTGTACATACGCAAAGGCCACACCTGCACACCCCTCCCCTCATTGAAACAGTTCTCATTGGCCTCTATTAACCCTACAGGATAAACCCGAGACATTCAATCGGGCTGCACTCCTTAACATCGGGTACAGGGAGGCAGTGAAAGCAGCCAATTATTCTTGCTTCGTTTTCCACGATGTTGACCTCCTACCCGAGGATGACAGAATGCTATACGCGTGCGAGGATCAGCCCCTCCACATGTCTGCAGCTATCGACAAATTTAATTACTCGTAAGTCCTTCATCCTCATTTTTATAGTTTGCTGAACGGTGGTACACGGCATATGTTCTCCCGAGTCATGCCTGTTTGGATATTGGTTGTCGCTGAGTCAGGTTTCCAGTGAGAAGTTTCCCAAGTCACAAGTAAATGGGATAGATGGGGGTAGCACAGCGTTAATTCTGGCTTGGACTGCGCAGAGGCAACCAAGGTAGAGGCGAGATCGAATGTTCCACCACGTCCGCAGCCAGCTGTTATTGTTTCGTCTGGCAGCAGGAAGCGAGTGCATGCGCGTGAACGGTGTCTGACTGCGACCAATCAGTGACGAGCAAAGTAGCAATCGGCGGCACAGTGACACCAAACCGAGTGGTCGAGCCGGACGCAGAAGAGGAGTGCGCGGTGTTTCGGTCGCTGTCGATGGGTCGAGTACACGGCGGGAAATTTTACATTATATCAGGCACTATTGTTCATATTACGGTCGTCCAGGGGCGGCTTTGCTATCGATTCAGGTAACGGAAATGCTTCCTGCAGTAGCAGCGGGTCTTTCAGCTTCATGTCTTGACGACTCTAGGTTTCTATCAATTTGGTCAAAGAGAATGCGTTATTTTCAAGGAAAAAAATAAGACTATAATGAAGAAGAAGAACATGATGATTAGGATAGTGTAGATGCCACTGCTGTAACAGGATGTCTATTGGCCTGACGTTTGGTGTACTCATTCGAACCCATCACCAGAGACAGTACCACATACCGGTAGTGGAGGCACAAATACTGCAGTATTTATAGAACGTCGCTGCCACGGCGCCACATGCGTATTACAAGTAACAGTTATCAGGATCACCACAGCGGGAGGAGGTTCGCAATAGAGGAGTTGATGTACCGTCAGTCCGCGTCAGAGTCGTTACTTTCTGCAATTGCATCATCCGCGGTAGATGTGTGCGTGACGATTTCTCTGCCATTGGGATTGTTGGTTACCCACGTCCTCCCCACGTGACTGATTTCGTTGCTCAGAGAATGTTTCAACACGAAACATGGTACCGGGATGTCTTTGAGCTTGTTGATTGATTGCGGGCCAGAGATCCATGACTTGAGCAGCTCGCGGCTCACGAATTATCCGCTACGTGACAACTGGCATCTTTCCTCTTCACCGCTGCTACGTGTTCAGCCATCCACGTACGGGCTAATCTCCCAATGTTTCCGACGTACTTGCTCTGTTCGCAATTGCACCAGATCCGCTTTCGACCTCAAGACTTGACGCCTGATGTTTGCATCCGGTCTGTGCAGAACCCCAACTTCAAATGGAGTGGGAAGACGACTGACGGCATCCGAAGCCTTATTCATCTACGGCATAGCCCGTCAAAATTGGCGCCGGTCGGATTTGGTCTTTATTCTCGCTACCGTATGCACTGGTTGAAAAATGTGCGCGGGTAGCCACTGTCTCTCTGTTCGCGTCGAAGATATAGTAATTCGGCAACCTTGTCTTCCGTTGCACCACAATGCATCTGAACGCTCAAGTATTATCCTCTTACGCAACTGCGTTTGTGACCGATCGGATGGTTACTGTTAGAATTCAGTACCGACACCGTGTTTGTCTCTTTCCTAAACACATGGGTTTTTGGCCATGACAAGCTTTGCGGCAAGCGAGGACATCCGATAAGGTTAGCAGGTTGTTTTCTTCGTACTCCATCGTTAATTGAATGTCCTAAAAGACGGCGTTAAAGCATTCTTTGAATGTCAGCACCTGATCTCGTTCGAGGACATCAAATCTATCATCCACACACCGAGCCCGAAATTCCAGTCTGTGTTGTCAGAAAGCTAGCAATCTAATCGCTGTAGAATAGCCTCGGCTAAACGCCCCGAAAGCGGCGAACATGTTGGTGTGCCCCACACCTGTTCGTAAATTGTTCCATCGAAAGTCCGGTACAGTTTGTGACAGGACTGCTGGATTTGGATGATTTGGGCGAGTCCTAGGCGATTCTCCGTTTCATCTTTCTTGTCTCGTGAGAGTAGCCCGACGATCTCGACTGCCATGTCCTGCGGGATAGAAGTAAAAAGGGACGTGACATTGAAAAATACCGTGACGCCTTTTATCCTTCTCCAAGTATTGTGTTGATGAGCTGACTGTGGTGTTCAAATCTGAGGTCAGAAATTTGACACGTCAAAGTAGCCACTTTGCTCTTATGAAGGCCGGAGTGCCTTTTCGTGATACAATTGGCCGGAGAGCAGTGTCTGCTTTGTGTACTGTTCGGGGACCGTAGGATCGGGTAAGGGTCTTTTCTTGCGTCCCCGCCACTCGTCGGTTGATCGGTGCTATTTCATATGAGTTCACCACTGCCAACAGTGTCGCGTTGATCTCGAATGTGAGCGTCTTTTTGGGGTTGTATTCGAACGGTACATGGGACTGACGACCCTCTAACAAGCCTTTGGCTTCCCGAATGTAATTTATCCAGTCCAATTTTGATCGTGGAAAACCCCTTGTCCACAGGCACGACAACGAGATCATTGTCGGCCATGAGTTCCTTAAGTACATCACGTTCGACCTTGGAAAGTACGTTGCGCGATCTATGATCTGTGAGGAGGAATGACCCTTGGTGTCAAAAATGTCCTTCGTCTCGGCTGTCGCTTTGGTCTGGTTGAAAATGAACTCCACTGCGGTAATCATGCTGGCAGGTTTGGCATCGGCTCTGTTGAATGAGGTCTCATGCCGTACACCTGCATCTGTTCATCAGTCAGCACTTGTGACGACAGGTTTTGCATTCCTTTGTCGTTCGTGGATGACGTTGGGGTAGGCAGCTTACGAAATGTGTTCTCTGGTGCTCTACTGCGTGTCGTTCTCTGTTCGTGGTTTACCGTTCTCTCCCATGAAGTCGCAGCACCTTGCCTTCCCTTGGTCAATACTCTGACGGTATTTGGGAAGGCTTGAGGGACAGTCTTGGAGGAGCACTTGGCTCATTCGTCTGTCTTGATTAAGTGTTGCGCGTATCGTCAGCTCTTCCTCAACCTTCGGCAACGCATTCTTATTGAGACACCTGTGCAGAGACAGAATCTGCGTGTATGTAGACAACTCTAACAGGACAAATATTTTCCACCGTCGGGCCCATCTGAGTACATCGTTCTCAAGGAATTGTCGATTGATGCAAACAGGCGATTTCCAAGAAGTAGTTCAGAAGAAGAAGTAGTAGTAGTAGAAAAAGAAGAAGAAGAAGAAGAAGAAGAAGAAAAAGAAGCGTTTATTGTTCAGTACCGCTGTAGTATACATTAAAATGCCTTAAAATTCCGCAGACGCTGCGTCTTATTGTTGTATTTTCTAGTTTTCATATCTCAGTAATATTTCTGTCTAAAGTTATGAAAGCACCTTTAAATGAACATATTTTTTACATAGGATTACATCTGGCAGTTTGTGGCGATGTATCGTCCAGTCCAATTTCATTAACTAAACGTCCATTAGAGACCTACGCTATTTCGAATTTATTTGGCTACGGTAAATTTAAGAAATCATGCTTTTGCACCCATTAGATACGCAATCGCACGATTATACGACGAAATATGATAGAACTTTGCTTTGGCAGAGTATTTATTCCGAGTACCAGTCAATAATTCCCATCAAATGTCAGTAGTTCTGTACTCTACTCCTTTTATCTTGGACCTACTACATACACAACTGAAATGCGGTTGTCATTCTGCTAAAAACTACCCCAACGTGTGCCTGATATTTTACATCAGGAAATAATGCCTAGCTAAGAAGTCAAGGGATGTGTTTCAGTCCAGTTTGAATATCTTCAAGACGAGTTGAATTGCTTTAAACTCTTTTGTTTTAAACAAAAGGTTTCCTACTAAGTTTTAGATGCAACAGATTCACAATCTATGCTATTTAGCTCTCCTGTAGTTTTTTGCGGAATGGTATCAGACGTTTACAGTAACCACTATGCATCTGCGTTAGACTAAAGAAAACGATTGCTTTAGTATTTTGGACAAAGATTGCATATGGAAGTTATGCTTAAAGTACTATGACGGGTCTGCTTATTTGGTTTTGGAAGGCATGTTATACCGTGGGAATGTTTCCGGCTTAGCTAATGAAAACAATAGATTGAGGGTATGCGTTTAGCTTAAACCTAAATTTAGGTTCTCATTAATTTTTATTATTAGGGGAATATTTGTGGTTGCGGTAAAGATCGTCACTAGCGTTGAATTTGTCTGCTGCGTACCGCCCTTCCCATTCAGGTATTAACCAGTAACCTTGAGTTTCTTGTTTCTTCATTCGTTTACATGCATCTAACTTGCGTGTCGACCTACGGAAACTGAGTAATAGGTGCGTCAGTGATCGGCATGCAGACGCCACACATCAAACATTAGAAGAATATATTCCGAATGGGATGCCATTATAATACCGAGTGAGATAATAAAGGGGTACAGAAACGGGGGAGAAAACGGATAGGAGTAGTCTAAGTCCTAACAATAAGATTACGAAAGGGAGGAAAGCAGCCGACTGCATAAACGAGAGGAAACATCAGACACATTAATCAATATTAGAACCCTGTTGATTTTCCGGGTTGTTTGTAGGCTTTGAAGGTGGCCCTGAAAAGGGAAATAAAAGTATTGAGTGACAAAAAGTACCATTGAGCGGGTAGGTTCGTGGCACTAGTATCTTTTAAATTGCGCGGTCTGTTCTGGCACTCTGCTGGAGTAATAAAACAAAGGCGGCAGGAACGGGAGTTTTCTCGACGGTATCCGCAAATTCCATTTATTTCGGTGTCCGTCTGCTCGTAATATCCTTCCCGTATTTCTGGAGTTCCTGTATTATTTCATATAAAATTCCGAAATTACAACCCTTATAACAGTAGTTTATTTTGCGCTCATTATTTTATTGTAAAATTGAGAATTTTGATTTCCTTAACCCAGTCTGCCCTACGAAACCATCTTTGGTGGGGCAGTGGCGATGGCAAGAAGGCATTTTGAAAGTGCGCTTGGATATGCAAACACTTACTTTGGATGGGGCGGCGAAGATGACGATATGTACAGGCGTCTCACATTCTCCAAACTAACTTTGACGCGACGCAACTGCACAATTGCTCGTTACAAGATGATGAAGCATGTCAGAGATGCTGGAAACGCAGAAAATCCTAACAGGTATTAAAAACGATATTTAAGACGCTTTATACATGTTTTCTCCGACGACATGTTTAAGCTTAACACAGCAAATCTCTGTTTTTTTACTAGGAGGCAGCGACTCAACAAAGCTCGAGAAATGTGGCGCAGTGATACCTACTTACATGTCCAGTATGCAATTCGGCAGCGAACAGTGAAATACGATGGCCTTTACTGTTACATCAAGGTTGATATTTTGTATCCAACCGTGGAATATTCGAGGGAATTAGCGTAACCGCCAGTAGACAGCAGAACATAAATTAATCAGAGTCTAGCCTACAGACTTTGCATTCTTGTCTGCCGTACGGCAGTATTTTGTATCAGCCAAATTTAACAAATGATGACACTAAGCATCCACTAATATCTCGATATGTATTTACTCTGGCGAAAGAGCAATTAACAGCCCACATCTAGGAAAATATTACATAATTTCATTCATCAGTGGTGGTGTTCTATTTCCTATCGTGGATTAAAAGTGGCCAGAGATAAGAGCTGTCGTTAAGGATGGGCATGATGCGAATGAAGGTCGGTTTGCTGTCTGACAGAGCATTGGGAAAACTGCTATCCACCATATTCAGTGGCATACGCCAGTGCCTTTTGACGAAAACACATTTGGGATGGGCTTGTAGAAAGGAGTTTGGCGCCAAGCATGAATGCATTCGCTGATCTGATGCAAGTCATTTGTCTGCGCATGTCACACTCGTACATGTAATTTGATTCGAATGCTTCGTTTCCCACTGCGGTTAATACAAGGGTGTGATACAAGTCAAGTCAGAAGATGAAAAGACCAGCATCGAATGTAGTTTCACTCGCTTGGCTGTTGGGGACATTAGTTTAATGCCTTTTAGTCTAACGTGCTTTTCGCTTTGCCAGAAGCTCCTGAATTCGTCCGAATTCAAAGAATTTTTCCTCAGATTTTCCGGTATGCCGATTCTATGCAAATGCCTCTTAGATCTCTTAAGTAAGTTGAGGGTTTAGGGGGGGGGGGTTATTCGTCTACCCTGTTTATATGCGGCAGAGGGGCGTTGCAAAATGAGTCAGTTCTGTAGGTACCTCAGTCATCTTTAGAATGTGGCCGATCGATCGCATCTGGATCTGTTTCAATAGGGCTCATGAATTTAGGAAACCGGTTGACAAAGGACTTGGGCATCCGCAATACGAGGGGACATACGCGCCTTGTCAGATTAAGGGGAAAATATATCGATTTTGTCGCACACCTACTCGATGAGAATCACCAACCTTGACGCCAAACAAGCTTTTTCGGGTTACTAATCGGACACCAGCAAAGTAGTGCAGCTGTTTCTGTCAATGGGTGTTAGAAAAAGCCGGCACATTGACCATTTGGATGATGAATCACTGCTTCGTCGTCAGAAGACGTTGGTGCAAATGCCTAATCTTCCGAAGCCAACGCCGATCCAAAGTGGTGATCACCTGGCCAACGCGTAAAGGGCCATGATTTCACATAAAGAAGGCAGAGACGTTGGTGCAAATGCCTAATCTTCCGAAGCCAACGCCGATCCAAAGTGGTGATCACCTGGCCAACGCGTAAAGGGCCATGATTTCACATAAAGAAGGCAGGGTGGTATGCGCTCGGCTGTTCTGAGTAAGGGAATACCTGCGTCGGCCTTGAATATGAGCCGTAAATTTACAAAGCAGCAATTCGTTTAACACCACCCCATGCTGAAGTATTTGACAGACAGGGTGTCAGTTTTATAACAGTCGCCGAAAATGGATTTAATACACTTAAATAAGCCACTCTAACAAAGCGATACTGCTAGCAAGGACTAGAATTGCAGAAGACCTAAAAAGTTGTCTGGAAGTCAGTCATCTATAGTTGGCAAACGAAGATCGAAAGTGGGACGGATCTAAACAATGGAGCTACATTCTAAGTACATCGGCGACTAACAAAAGGTAAACCTCGGCGTCCCTAATATTTTATGAAATTTCAAAAGGTGGCAACGAAGTGCAGCATTTTACTGGTCACCTTCCGTTGATTGCTGAGATTCGTTTTCTTAACCAGTGGTTTCCTAAAAAGCCCAATTTACTTACTTGCACGAATGCAATTATGCGGGATTCACTCCTTACGAGAAACGTGCTGGTGTCCCGCTATATATACATATATCATCATGAGTGAAGATTCGAAGATTAAAAGTGGCCAGAGCCAAGACGGATCGGTAAGGATGGGAATGATGAGAATGAAGGTCGGTTTGCTGTCTGACAGAGCATTGGGAAAACTGCTATCCACCATATTCAGTGGCATACGCCAGCGCATTTTGACGAAAACACATTTGGGATGGGCTTGTAGAAAGGAGTTTGGCGCCAAGCAGGAATGCAATCGCTGAGGTTTGTCTGCGCTTGTCACACTCGTACATGTAATTTGATTCGAATGCGTCGTTTTCCACTGCGGTTAATACAAGTGTGTGATACAAGTCAAGTCAGAAGATGAAAGGACTAGCAAAGAAGACAGTTTGAGTGGCTTGTCTGCTGATGACATTCGTTTAATGCCTTTTAGCCTAGCGTGCTTTCCGTTTTGCCAGAAGCTTTTGAATTCGACCGACTTTGAGGACTGATGCCTCAGATTTTCATGCATACCGATCCTGTGCAATTGTGCCTTAGGTCTCTTGACTGAGCTGGGGGTTTAGGGTGTAACTTTCTGCAGCCTGTTTATGTGCGACCGAGGGACGTTCAGAAATGAGTGAAATCGTAAGGCGCGTCAGTCGTCCTTAGAATGTGGCCGCTCCATCGCATCTGGATTTGTTTCAATAGAGCTCATGTGTTTAGGAAACCGGATGATCAAAGACCTGGATATCCGCAGTACGCGGGCACATAACCGCCTTGTCAGCTTAAGGTAAAAATATATCGATTTTATCACAAACCTAGTCGATGAGAATCACCAACCTTGACGCCAAACAAAGCAAAGTAGTGTAACTGTGTATGCCAATGGGTGTTAGAAAAAGCCGACACAATGACCATTTGGATGATGAATCACTGCTTCGTTGTCAGAAGACGTTGGTGCAAGCACCTGATCTTCCGGAAACAACGCCGACCCAAAATGGTGATCACCTGCCCCACTCGTCTGGTAATTGGTTGCCTCAGAGGATGAAGATGCGATCACTGGAACAAGAAGTTTATTTGCCTGACGTTTCGGATTCTCACTCGAATCCATCATCAGAGACATTCGCAGACAGAGGTGAAGGTGGCGCCAGGAGTGCAGTATTTATAGCACGCGGCTGCCGTGGGACCGTATGCGCACTGCAATTAACAGTTCTCACAATCGCCGCTGGGGTCATAATTGATGCGGCGGTGGCTTGGCGGACCGAGTCCGAGTTGTTAATTGCCGCGATTTCGTCATCCGTGCTCGATGCTGGTGTGACGATTGCTCGGCAAACTGGCTCACTGTCACCGTGATAATTGCTCACCCGCGCCCTCCCCATGTGACTGATTCTCCTGCCCAGGGAAAATCGCAATACGGAATAGGCCACCGGGAGGTCATTGTGTTTGTTGATGGATTGCGGGCCTGAGAACCATGACTCGAGCAGCTCGCGGCTCACGCGGTTGTCACCTCTTGCGAGGATTTCGACCTCTAGAAATTTGAAAATGTGGCTGGGTCCCGTCGAGTGTGCCGCCACCTGAAGGTTAGCGTCTCCCCGCCCCAATGCGGCTGCGTGCTCGGCAAGTCGCGTACGGAGTAATCTCCCAGTTTCTCCGACATAATTGCTTTGTACGCAAATACACCAGATCCGATAAACGACTCCAGACGTGGCCCGGTGAGTAGAGGCGTCGACTTCTAAACCGACAGGTCGCGAGTTCAAGGCTCAGGTGTTCCACACTTCGGGCTTGGGTATGGCTGGCTGACGACGGCTAATAAGCCAGAAATGGCCATTCCAGTCTCCCTTGTCTTTGTCGGTAATATCATTCTGACTCCAGACGTTTTCTGCCGTGGCAGCGGGTCTTTGGGCTTCATTACTTGGCGCCTAACGGTTGCTTCCGGCCTGTGTGCAACCCGAACTCCAAGTGGAGTGAGAAGACGACTGACGGCTTCCGAGATGTTCTTCACGTACGGAAGAGCTCGCCAAAATTTGGAGCTAGTTGGATTTGGTCACTGGTGTCCTTTTCGTATACACTGGTTGACAAAGTTGCGCGGGTAGCCATTGGCTCTCATTACCTTTCGAGGATATTGTAATTCAGCAACCTTGTCATCCATTTCACTGCAGTGCGTCTCAACGCGCCGATATAGCGCTCTTACGCAATTGCGTTTGTGACTGATCGGGTAGTTGCTATTAAAGTTCAGTATTTGCGTTATATTTGTCGCTTTCCTGAACACTTTGGTTTATAGGCTGCCACAATCTTTGCGGCAGACGGGGACATCCAGGAAGGCCAGCTGATTGTTTTCCTCCTCCTCCTCCTGTCAAAGTCGTGCGGTCGACAAGATAAAGATTCGAATCAAAAGTCAGGGTAGACGGTTTGAGTTGGACAACCTTTACTGCCTGAGGAAGTGCGTACACAAGGGCTCTGTAGGCAGTTGCCGCAAGCGCGCTCCAAGCAAGCTGTTGTCTGTGTCCGCCTTCGAGGTTTTGTGTCCCCGCGTGTGTTCGCCCTTCGTTGTCTCAACCTCGCCAGCCAATCAGAGTGGGGACAGCGTTGTTTGGCTTCGAGCACTCGCGCGGCCCATCAGCGTATCGACATGGAGTGTGAGGCGGACAGGACGGCAGCATGACAAAGGCGAAGGGTGAGGAGACGCGAACTGCTACACTCCATCGTTAATTGAATGTCCGGGATGACGGCGCTGAGTTGTTATTTGAAAGTCAGCACCTGATCCCCTTCGATGACGACGATGGTGTCATCCACATACCGGGCTCGGTTGAGCCAGAAGAATTTATTGCTGGTTGCTGGAAGACTTTATCTGGTTGGGGGCCAGAGGTCATGTGACCAAAGCCGAACACTGTCTCCCCGATGCGCCCGCGAAGCTGAATGCTGCTCACCTGAACAGAAATGACCGATTAGTCCACTGGCTAACGTGGGAGGGGCCAAGCTGCACGTTGATTTGACCACAACTAAGCCGACCCCAAGGGGAACAAAGGTCACGCAGGCCTAACAGCGGTCAGCTCCGGGGAGGTCTAAGCCAGTCAGAGGCAAACAGGCAGGTCAAAGTTCGTGCGTCCAGCACGGCTATAATACGAAGCAAGCGGCAAGACTGAATAACTCAAGACCCGCAAGTGCAAAAATTACGCTAATCCGATGATGAAAACGAGGACGTTTCCGAAACGTCAGATCGAATATATATATATATATATATATATATATGAGAAGAAAAGGCGATCTCGGGAACCATAGTTTTACTGTCCTGACGTTTCAAAAGCATGCAAGCTTCCATCGTCGGAGGTGAGTGTGGTATCGCGCCTCACAGTATTTATAGGTGGGTATCAGTCATGTCAAAACGGGTTTTCTTACATATGACCCACCACTCCTTCATCCGGCGAAAAGACGCTCCAGGACTTCCTCCCCCCCGCCCCATCCCCCCTCCCGCCCTGACTTCATATGTAAGAAAAACCGTTTTGACATGACTGTTACCCACCTATAAATACTGTGAGGCGGATGGAAGCTTGTATGCTTTTGAAACGTCAGGACAGTAAAACTATGGTTCCCGAGATCGCCTTTTCTTCTCAATTATGTCCGGGGACGCGCATCTTCGCTTCTATTAGCAATATTTTCGGGCGCGAAGCGCTTGAGTCTGCACGACGTTGGGAAATATTCACGCTTCGTGTGTCTTCTACGTACGCGCAAATACAATTCCTCCACAGATGCCTTGACAATCATGTGCTTCCGAAGAGCCTGTCGTACAGGCCACCGGTGAACACAAGTCTGGCCAAACGGTGGGTGGCTGAACATGGCAGACGAATGATTCGGGCGCTTCTCCAAGATTGCCACCTTCGATTGCGTAAATACAACAGGGTTTTGAGCCAGGCGGTTAAAAAGTGCGTCAAAATCATCGGTGATGACGGAGTCGCGCAGTTGCAAGCAGTGATTAATAAACGGGCCCGGAACCTGCGAGCAACAAGAGATGCCGAGCTGACGGTCAAGCTCCAAAGCATAAGAAAATCATCTCAAGAGGAGAACGAAGTCCTGGTGCACAATATGTCCTCTAAGCAGCTGACTCCTGCACAAATGAAAGTGCTGAGTCATGAGGCTTGCTTCAACACCACAGACGCCGATCCAGTCAATCTTGTGGCCACGGTAGAGTCGATTCTCAAACAAACCGGGGAATCAGACGAAACAAAGCATCTCATTCGACAGCAGGTAGCCTCCTTGGCGATGTCACACAAACCGCGTGCAACTATTACCAAGGCCGAGCAGAGCGCTCTGAAGACACTGAGGGCTGACACCAGCATCGCGATTCTACCAGCCGACAAAGGGCGTTCCACAGTTGTGATGGATAAGGCGGACTACATTCAGAAGGCCAATGTCCTACTGGAGGACCGACAGGCGTACCTACCATGTAACGATGAACCGATGAGGAGGCTGGTGACGCAACTGGACAAGACACTCGCCGACATGCAAACGAACAAGGCAATAAGTAAATCGGTACGACTGGCCATTAAGCCAGTAGACGCGGCCGCACCAAGGTTCTACGGACTACCAAAGGTACACAAAGCCGGGGTCCCCCTCCGGCCAATCGTATCACTGCGCGGCGCACCTACATTCGATTTGGCCAAATGGCTGTTCCGAAACCTGAGGTCTCTCACCTCGAACGCGGGCACGACGGTCTGTTCAGCGACTCAGTTCCTGGAGCGGATCAAATGGATGAGACTTACCGAAAACGAGGTCATGGTGTCATTCGACGTCACCTCTCTTTTCACCTCGATCCCGAAAGACCTGACAATCGAAACGGTCAGCGAGCTGATCGAGAGTCTGTACGACGAGACGGACGTGACGGTAAAAAGGAGACATCTAGTCCAATTGCTGAGATTCTGCCTGAAGACGTACTTTACCTTTGAAGGCACGACCTACGAGCAGGTCAAGGGGACGCCAATGGGATCGCCTCTCTCGGGCTTCATCGCAGAGGCAGTTCTCCAAAAAGTAGAGACCCTCGTTTTCCCAATCTATAAGCCGAAATTTTGGGCTCGATATGTCGATGATACCTTCGTTATCATTAAGCGGCAAATGGTTAAGGAATTCCATGATGCCCTGAACTCTGTTTTCCCTGACATCCAGTTCACAATGGAGGCGGAAGTCAACAATCAACTCCCGTTCCTGGACGTTCTCGTCCATCGAAACCCCAATGGGCACCTTAAAACGACGGTATATAGGAAGGCCACTAATACGCGCCAAATCCTGAGCTTCCACAGTAAGCACACGTTAGGCCACAAACGCAGTTGTGTGCGAACACTCTACAGAAGGGCAGAAACACACTGCAGCGAGCCAGACGACAGAAGGTCAGAACTACGCTACCTCCAGCGCCTCTTCATGGCCAACGGGTATCCTCGCAACTTCATCGAACGCGGCAGACACGGCGGACAGAGCCGACGTTTGGAGACAGAACGACCAACAATATGGCGGGCGCTTCCATACATCGTCGGCGTTTCTGAGGCCGTCTCGCGTCTCTTAAGACCGCTGGGGATCGGCATCGCCCACTGACCGGAGTCAACAATTCGACATCTGGTCATGAGACCTAAGGCCCCTCTGCCACTAGGTGAAACCACGAACGTCATCTACCGGATCCAGTGTAACTCCTTCGAAGCCAGCTACATCGGGGAGACCGGCAAACGGCTACAGACCCGTGTCGGAGAACACATGAGGGCAGTACGGCTAATGGACCCTTTGTCTCTGGTGGCCGAACACTGCGCCGATGCCGGACACAAGTTCGCCTTTCAGCATGCCGAAATTCTGGGCCGGGGAAACGATCGCATAGCCAGGGAAACAATCGAGGCTTGGCACACGGGGACAACCTCCATCAACCGCTGTGTGACTCTTCCAGTTGCCTATCAAGCCCTTCGAGCGCAGCTCAGTAAACAATTGAGCAGACGTGCACCCAGGCTAAACATGAGTCCGGACATGAGCGAGCCCATGGCGGATAAACACTCAGCCAACCCTCAACCGGGTTCGGACGAAGGCGCAGTCCTCACCACAGCCGGTCCATCTACTAGTACGGCGGACGAGAAAACTGACAGTCGTTGCGGCGTAAACAAGATTGCCAGGCTTGGACGACAGCTGCGGTCAATGAAGGTACGAACGACGACCACCAACGTCTCAACGACGGCTTCCGATGTAGATTGAGTACATTCCGTCACCCTCCCTCCCTCCCCCCCGCCCGCCACAGTTCATGTGTGCATGCTGCTGATTACCACTAAAGCTGACCCACCACTCCCTCATCCGTCGAAAAGACGCTCTAGGTCTTCCCCCCGCCCCATCCCCCCTGCCGCCATTGACATGACTGTTACCCACCTATAAATACTGTAAGGCTCGATATCACACTCACCTCCGACGATGGAAGCTTGTATGCTTTTGAAACGTCAGGACAGTAAAACTATGGTTCCCGAGATCGCCTTTTCTTCTCAATTATGTCCGGGGACGCGCATCTTCGCTTCTATAAGATATATATATCTATGCAGAATGGTATTACCGACAAAGACAAGGGACACTGGAATGGCCATTTCGTCAGCAAGCCATACCCAAGCCCGAAGTGTGCAACACTCGAGCCTCGAACTTGTGACCTGTTCGTTAAAAGTCCACGCCCCTACTCACCGGTCCACGAGCCCGTAGCCCTGTCGGTTAACGATCGGGAATATACAATGTTAGGGGGCGCAGACCGAACGTTCATATGCAACTCACTCGTTCCGTTGTGCTAAAGGGCTCTCTCTAGAGCAAAACCAGCAGCCGCACAGCGGCGCATGATAAAAAGACGAAATAGAATTACCGACAAATTCAATGGAGACAGGAATGGAAAATTCTGGCATATAAGCCGTCGTCAACCAGCCATAACAATGCCCGAAGTGTGGATCACAAAAGCCTCGAAATCGCGACCAGATCGTTAGAAATACATGCCACAAGTCACCGGGCCAGAAGGACGCTGTACTGTCGGTTTTCGCTTGGGCTTGGGTTTGGTTGGACGACGACGAAGGCAAATAAGACAGAAATGGCCATTACGGTCTCCCTTGTATTTGTCGGCTCCATCTCAACTATGTCTTCTACGAGTAGCTGTGCGACTGCCTGCGAAGGTTCTATTATGAGCCCCAAGGCACAACGGAACGATCATATACCGTAACCTGATCGGCGAGCGCCCACTGTCATAATTAATGTTCCGTAACCTGTTCGGCGAGTGCCCATTCTCATATTTAAAAATCCCGATCACAACCGACAAGACAACGGGCCCGTGTCTCAATCGTTCAGTTTCAATCACCATGAACAACCATCCCGGGTTCGAATCTCAAGTGATCCAAAGTGGTTTTTGTGTATGATATGCTGATGACGGCTAATAAGCCGGAAATGTCCATTCCGTAATTCCTTGTCTTTGTCGGCTCCATCTCATCTATGCCTACTACAAATCGCTGTGCGACTGCCTGCGAGTGTTCCATAATGACCCCCAAGGCACAACGGACCGAGCATGTTTCGTATCCTGATCGGCGAGCGACCAATTTTATAATTAGATTACCCGATCACAATCGAATGGAAAACGAGCCCGTGCCTCAATGGAAGGCATACAAACTCAATGACCTTAGCTGCCGTTCTCGAATCTCAAGTGATCCCAACTTGGGGTTGGGTATGACTGGCTGATTACGGTTTTAAGCCAGAAATGGCCATTCCGGTCTTCCCTGGCATTGTCGTCTTCACCTCATCTATGCCTACTAAAAGTAGCTGTGCGAATGACTGCGTGGTTTCTAGTATGAGCCCCAAGGCAAAAAGGAACGAGCATGTTCCGTAACCTGATCGGCGAGCGCCCACTCTCAAACTTAGTAATCCCGATCATAACCGACAGAAAAACGGGCCCGTCTCTCAATGGTAGAACTTTAATCACCATAACAAAATATCCCGTGTTTGGAACTCAAGTGATCCACTCTTGTGGTTGGGTATGATTGGCTGTTTGCGGCTAATAAACCAGAAATGGCCATTCCGGTCTCCCTTGTCTTTGTCGGTATCACCTTCTCAACATATATCACTAGTCGCTGTGCGACTGCCTGCGAGGGTTCTAGTATGATTTCCAAGTCACAACGGTACGAGCATGTTCCGTAACCTGATCGGCGAGCGCCCTATCTCGTGCTTAATAATGCCGATCACAACCGACTCGACTAAGGGGCCGTGGCTCAATTGTATAGTGAATTATCCATGACCATAGATACCGGGTTCGTATCTTAACTGATCCAAACTTGTGGTTGTGTATGACTGGCTGATTGCGGCTAATAAGCCAGAAATGGCCATTCCGTTCTTACTTGTCTTTGTCGGCTCCATATCATCTATGCCTACTACTAGTCGCTGTGCGACTGCCTGCGAGTGTTCCAGAATGACCCCCAAGGCACAACGGAACGAGCATGTTCCGTAACCTGATCGGCGGGCGCCCAATGCCTTTGGAGACAAAGGCTGATTCGCAGGACGCGGACTTCAGACATTCCTCATTTCTGCTGTTTGTGAGCCAAGAAACTCGGATTATCCTTCCATCAAACATCTGGAACAACTCCCGCATAGGCTGAGTAACTCTTCTAATATTATTCGTTGAATGCATCATATTTCGAATGTACTCGATAAAGTCCTAGAACTAAACAGCTGCTTCCTGTATTTGCTCGACAAACCTCTTTAAGACGAAGATATTCATCTTATACGGTGACTCTCAACGACCAGAACGAGGCCAGAGACTTTTCGTCTCGAATCTTAGGCAAAAATCTCACCAGATCGTTTTTTTTTCTTGTTGGATATACTAAAGTAGCGCAAAATGACAAGGTCTGAAGTAATGTGCCTCACTGTGCGGTCGAAATCGGGACCACTTGAGCTGAAGACTGCGACGCAGACCACTGCGCTATCGCCGCACGCTTGGGCGGTCGCTCAAAAAGCCTTACAAATTGGTTACGACCGACGCATGTGGAAACCTCTTGCAGCGGTTGTCAAACCTTAGCCTCAAAGTTAAATCAACTAGAGGAAGAAGTTAAAAACATGAAGAATTTCATCCAGCAGACCTTCATGACAGAGGATAAGTTGGCAGCATCTACGCACAGGGTAACGAGGAGTAGAGCGCGAGACACCCAGTATAAGCAGTATCAGACTCCAGTTATCAGTGGTGACGTGAAACCTCCAAAATCAGTAAAGAATGAGAAAAAGGCGACAGGAAAGACTATGGAGAAAGGTAGCAAAAATCCGAAGGCGAAGGTGTCAGACTCGCCAGAACAGAAACCAAGGGCCGAGGAGGAAAATGATAAAGATGGACCGACAAAAGAGGAAACCAGTCCCCAGACAGTATGCGCACCTCCTGAGCCTAGTGTGAGGAGAGCGTCGACCAACACAGGACCGAATAAAAATAAACCCAGAGTGGGAGTGAAAGTAAATACTTTCACGAATATTCCTGCAACTAGCGTCGAAGCCCAACTTGGGGAAGCCTCATCCTCATCGGTCAGACCAATTATTCAACAAAATTCGTCGAATGGAGGTGCTGTGGACAGATCACAATGCATAGTTGTCCATGGACTTCGTGAATCAACGAACGATAACCCCAGATGTAGGATAAATGATGATATCATGACCTTGCAAGGGTGTCTGGATAGCATAATAAAAGAAGATGAAGCCATTAAGATTCTGAAACTTTTCAGACTAAACAGTAAAGATAGCGCGAGCTCTCAAGGGCTGAAACCAAGGCCTTTAAAGATAGTTTTAGAAAGTAAACTCCAGAGGGATCTTCTACTTGAACGAACAGTAGGGGGATCCCTGGCCATAGAGGTCTTTTTTTCAACCGGATTACTTAGTACAAGAGAGAATGAAATGAAGGGCGCTGAAGGCGGAGCTGGCGACCTTGAAAGAACAAGGAGAGAAAAGACTAGTAATAATGAACGGAGTGATTGTTCGACGACAAAGACCCCTCCTGTGGAGGACGCCTGTCATACTAACGAAGGCCACACGGCCGAGCAACTAATTCGACGCAACAACCTACATAAAATTAAGTTCTCCTACGGAAATGTACAAAGCCTATTGAATAAACTCGATGAACTTTAAATAATTGTGGCCGAACTATTTCCTGATGTTATTGCATTAACTGAAACGTGGCTCACCCCAGATGTCACAGACCCCCAAATACAGTTAGATGGTTATCAAGTGTTAAGACGAGACCGAACCAAAAGGCGAGGTGGCGGAGTTGCCCTATATATCAGCAATGCGGTCGAATATAACCCTGTTGAAGAATGTGTAAATGAGCATGATCTGGAGCTGCTGCAGTGTCATTTGCTGGTTCCCAAAGCCGAAAACGTTACTATCACCGTTGTATATAGACCTCCAAATCAACCTGCCGACGAAGATCTAGCGTTAATCACTCGACTCCGCGAGGACAATCGAAAGCAAAACATTATTATTGTAGGAGATTTCAATGCTCCGCGGATTAATTGGGACCTTATGACAGTTAAGGGCCACAGACAAGGATTCGACCAAATGCTATTAGACATGACATTTGATGAATTTCTGTTTCAACATGTACGAACTGTGACTCGGATGCGTGATGGTCAGAGAGCTAGTTGCCTGGATCTTGTGTTTACTAAAAACGAGGAAAGCGTTTATGAAATAAATGTTGGCCCGCCCCTAGGTTCTTGTGATCACATGACATTAATGTGGGAGTCGACACTCCTAGCTGTCCCCGAACGAAGCTCAAAGTCTTTAAGAAATGTCTGGCGGGTTAACTTTGAGGCAATGAAATCAGAGATTGGACACACACTATGGACCGAAGCATTACGAGGAGACGTCTACGAATGCTGGACAACCTTCGAATCAACTATGAGAGACCGGATTGAACGGTACTGTCCCCTCAAGAAACATCCAACCGGAAACAAACCGAAATGGCTGACAACAGCGGTTAAGAAGGAAATCCGAAAAAAACGGAAGCTGTGGAAAATCTTCTTACTAACGGAGAACCCAGAAAAACTTCAGAAATTCAGCCAACAACGAACCTTATGCAAAAGACTCATCCGAGAAGTGCGAGCTTCTTATGAAATGAAGCTCCTAGAAGAGGCGCAGCAAAAACCTAAAGCGTTCTATGCATATATCAGGAGCAATACGAAAAACCGGGACCATCTGGCAACCTTAAAGGACAAAAATAACCGAATTGTGAGCGATGGCTTTCAAAAAGCCGAGCTTCCTTCCGAGTTTTTCCAAAGTGTCTACACCACGGAACCACCTCTCCAGTCCTGTTCTCTTCCACTGCCCGCCAACCAACCACTTATAAGCACAGTATTTTTACTCCGCAGTTAGTTTTAGCAGAGCTAAATAAGCTGGATCCTGCCAAGTCACCTGGACCATATGAGATCCCAGGTGTACTCCTGCGTCAGCTAGCTGAAGAATTAGCAGAGCCACTTTCTATAATCTTCCAAAAATCGCTGAAAGCTGGCAAACTACCTGACACATGGAAGTTGGCAAACGTCGTACCTATCCACAAGGGAGGATCACGGCTATGTCCCACCAACTACCGGCCGGTTAGTTTGACATGCATTTGCTGCACACTGATGGAAAGGCTAGTTAAAAAATCTATTACATCACTCGATACTTTCCGCTGTCACATCGCCTCAGTTCAACATGGCTTCTGCGAAAAGAGGTCCTGCCTCACAAATCTGCTTTCGTCACTCGAACATTGGTCAAAGGCCATGGATAAAGGATATCCAGTTGATGTCATTTACTTTGACTTCAGCAAAGCGTTCGATTGCGTCCCACATAAGCGCCTCATTCAAAAGTTATCAGAAGTAGGGATAAGAGGAAATCTTCTGAACTGGATTCAAGATTTCCTAAACGGACGGCAACAAAAAGTCACTGCGGGCGGCTACTGCTCAGAATGGGCACCTGTTACGAGTGGAGTCCCACAGGGGTCAGTTCTTGGGCCGCTCCTATTCATTATCTATGTAAATGACCTGGTACGGGAAGTGAAATCAGACATAGCGCTCTTTGCAGACGACCTTAAACTTTGGAGAGCGATAAAAGATGAAGATGACGTCAGGATGCTACAAGAGGACGTAACGAATTTGCACGCATGGAGCGAGAAATGGTGCATGAAATTCAACGTCAAAAATGTGCAGTAATGCAAGTAGTATCAGCGAGGCGAAGAACAAATGCACCCCCACGACAGTATCTCCTGGACAATCAACCAGTTAAAACCGTATATTTGCAAAAAGATCTCGGTGTATTCATTAAAGACGATGTAAACGTCACCACGCAGTGTTCTAAAGTCGCTGCGCGGGCAATGTCCGTCATGAGCGCGATACGCAGAACGTTTGTTCACTAGAATAAAGATGTCTTTGGCATAGTATACGGGACATTTGTGCGGCCGCACCTGGAATATGCGGTACAGGCTTGGCGGCCGTGGCTTCGGAAGGATATAGCTATCCTTGAAGGTGTACAACGGCGTGCTACAAAGGCTGTTCATGGCCTCAAAAAACTTCACGTACGAGCAGCGCCTGACGGCCTTGAACCTCTATCCCCTACACTACAGGCAGGACAGAGGTGACTTCATAGCAACGTTCCAGTTGATAAAAGGACTTAATCTGGATGTCGACTGGGAAACGTTTTTTGAAATGGCACCCAAGTCCAATCTCAGACGACATGATTACCAGCTTAAAAGGGAACTGTGCCACACAAATCAACGTTCCTCCTTTTTCTCGCAGAGGGTCATTCGCCAATGGAACTCTTTGCCGGAGTTTGTTGTTAATTCCCCTACCGTAAACGTGTTCAAGAGACAACTGGATACTCACCTTCTGAAAGGCAACCCAAACTGCCGAAGCCTGATCTAACGGATTATTGAAATGACTATAAATATACTACTAACTAGATTTCAACAGATCCTTTTTTGCGTCAAACTTAGCCCATATTGAAATGTTCACAGTCCGAATGCGGTGAACAAAGTTTTTCGCAATTCTTTTGCGAATATAATACCCCTTTCACCTTTATGTTCCATTATTAGATTTATGAATTCTCTCTACTAAAACTGCAAGCAAAAGTTTTGCAGTTTAACTATTTTACTTTATACCTGTACCCACTAAATGGAGTTTTCATGGCTTCTGTCGTTTACTCCAAATATACTGACTGATACTGACTGATAATTAATATTACCGATCACAATTGACTGGACATCGGGCCCGTGTCTCAACGGTAGGCCGTCAATCTCCATGAAAATATATCCCGGCCACGAATCTCATGTGATCCACGCTTGCGGTTGGGTATTACTGGCTTATGATGGCTTCTAATCCACAAATGGCCATTCCGGTCTCCCTTGTCTTTATCGGCTCCACCTCATCTATGCCTACTACTAGACGCTTTGCGACTGCCTGCGAGGGTTCTATTATGAACCCCGAGGTACATCTGAACGATCATGTTCCCTAAACTTATCGGCGAGCGCCCACACTCATACTTAATAATCCCGATCACAACCGACAAGACAACGGGCCCGTGTCGCAATGGTAGATCTTCAAGCACCAAGACCAAAGATCCCGGGTTCCAATCTCAAGTGATTCACACTTGGGGTTGGGTATGACTCTCTGATTGCGGCTAATAAGCCAGAAATGGCCATTCCGGTCTCCCTTTTCTTTGTCGGCTCCACCTCATCTATGCCTACTAATAGTTGCTGTGCGACTGCCTGCGAGTGGTCTAGTATGTGCCCCTAGGCACAACAGATCGAGCATATTCCGTAACCTGATTGGCGAGCGCCCACTGTCATAATTAATATTCCCGATCACAACCGACAGGAGAACTGGCCCGTGGCTCAATGGTATAGCCTCAAACTGCATGACCAAATATCCCGTGATCGAATCTCATGTGATTTAAACTTGGTGTTGGTTATGAAAGTCTGATGAAATCTATTAAGCCAAAAGTGGCCATATATATGTGAGAAGAAAATGCCATCTCGTGAACCATGGTATTACTCTTTTGACTTTTCAAATGCATACAATCTTCCATCGTCGGAGATGATTGTGCTATCTCGCCTCACACTATTTATAGCTGGGTAACTCTCATGTCCAAACGGGTTTTCTTTCAACTGAAGTCAGGGCGGCAGAAGGGAAGTGGCGGGGAGTCCTATAGCGTCTTTTCGACGGATGAGGGAGTGGTGGGTCAGCTTTAGTGGTAATCAGCAGCATGCACACATGAACTGTGGCGGGCGGGGAGGAGGGTTGGGGGGTGACCGAATGTACTCAATCCACATCGGAGGCCGGTGTTGAGACGTTGGTGGTCGTCGTTCGTACCTTCATTGACCGTAGCTGTCGTCCAAGCCTGACAATCTTTTTTAGGCCGCAACGACTGTCCGTTTTCTCGTCCGCCGGACTAGTAGATGGACCGGCTGTGGTGAGCACTGCGCCTTCGTCGGAACCCGGTTGAGGGTTGGCTGAGTGTTTATCCGCCATGGACTCGCTCACGTCTGGCATCATGTTTAGCCTGGGTGCACGTCTGCTCATTTGTTTACTGAGCTGCGCTCGAAGGGCTTGATAGGCGGCGGGAAGAGCCACACAGCAGTTAATGGAGGTTGTCCACGTGTGCCAAGCCTCGATTGTTTCCCTGGCTATGCGATCGTTTCCCCGGCCCAGAATTTCGGCATGCTGAAAGGCGAACTTGTGTCCGGCATCGGCGCAGTGTTCGGCCACCAGAGACAAAGGGTCCATTAGCCGTACTGCCCTCATGTGTTCTCCGACACGGGTCTGTAGCCGTTTGCCGGTCTCCCCGATGTAGCTGGCTTCGAAGGAGTTACACTGGATCCGGTAGATGACGTTCGTGGTTTCACCTAGTGGCAGAGGGGCCTTAGGTCTCATGACCAGATGTCGAATTGTTGACTCCGGTCAGTGGGCGATGCCGATCCCCAGCGGTCTTAAGAGACGCGAGACGGCCTCAGAAACGCCGACGATGTATGGAAGCGCCCGCCATATTGTTGGTCGTTCTGTCTCCAAACGTCGGCTCTGTCCGCCGTGTCTGCCGCGTTCGATGAAGTTGCGAGGATACCCGTTGGCCATGAAGAGGCGCTGGAGGTGGCACACAACTGCGTTTGTGGCCTAACGGGTGCTTACTGTGGAAGCTCAGGATTTGGCGCGTATTAGTGGCCTTCCTATATACCGTCGTTTTAAGGTGCCCATTGGGGTTTCGATGGACGAGAACGTCCAGGAACGGGAGTTG
>CACRXP010001556.1:22258-53253 GCA_902702965.1 Spirometra erinaceieuropaei | reverse complement strand
TTTTGTCAATCTCAGCCCCACCCATCCCGATTTCAAATCACTTTTATTTGGGGGGGCGTCTTCCCCCCCCCCTCCCCCCCACCACCACTACCACCTACTCGCTGAGCGACCGGACAGTGCTTCCTGTATGCTTGACCTGGTTTTTGCAATTTAGATCCTTTTAATACTTTTGAGCCCCATCGGGGTGGCACTCTGTCTGTCTCTCTCTCCGTTTGTGTATGTGTGTGTGCGTGCTCTATTGGATGCTTCTGATGCCCTTGTTTGCGATTCTTACATACAGAGTACCTTTTACTGTGATGCCGGCAATGACTACGACGCCTTGTGTTATCTTCTTTGCTTTCTCATTTCTTACACTGTCGCCGATGATGATGATAATGATAATATGAGAATTATTTGTGTCTGCGTCTTTGTCTGCTTTCTCTCGTGTTCGTGTTTGTTTGTAATCAGACACAGGGCATCCAAGTTGTTTACAAATGGAAAGTTATGCAACGTTGTCGGCAGGGAGGCTGGAATATAGGGGTAGTGGACGCATGCATCCATGCTGGCAACACGTGTTAGTGACAAGTAAACACTTTTGTTTAGCAAAGATCAACCGTATTTCACCATTATTGCATCGACAACCAGGTCGAAGACGACCAGCCTCCACATTGGTTGTTCAAACAGTCGCCTGGTCTGGATACCAACTAGTACGCCAGGACGAAGGATTTTTCGACTTGTTCTCGGGTTTCTTTGTCGCTCTCATCAATAGTTGTTGTGGTGCGTAGGCGGGGCGCCAGACATGTTAGTAAAGTGCTCCTCCAACCGCATGTAAGCCAGCCGGCTGCTGATTGGTTTTCAAGCAAGCGGTGCACGGTTTAAATGTTGCGAGAGAGCCACCACTACATCCTACCTACCTACCGTAAAATTTGATTGGGCTACTGTGGTAGACGCTAAATCGAAAGTTGCCCCTTCCAGCCCAGGCGAACGTTGACTCTCCAAGAGCCTGGGTCGGGGATTCGGGCTTCAAACAGGCGGCGGATCTCCACGTTGTGCCGAAGAGGACTGTGCTTCGTTAGGTTCTAGGGACCACGTTTGTGGAACTATCGCGCACTCCGACATCCGAAACCTGGCCCTGTTCCCGGCCGCGTAGGTCAACTAGGGTTGTGTTACGCGGCCGCGGCGGCGTGAATAAAAATGCTCGAGTCGGTTGCATTCATTAGCTTATACAAATGTGCCTTCAACATTTGCTACCGTTGTTCGTTTGAGGCTGTCTCCACCGGCACTTCGGCTTAAGAACCCAAACGGTAGACAGGAGTGGTAAGAAAATTTGTCCAATTGCAGTTCATCGTTGTCATGCCAGAGTGTTGTCATCGGTGATACCGCGGCTGCCTATTCACAACTATTTAATGGCCAGACCCGAGAACCTGCCTAGCTTGCAACTAAGTTCTGCTGAGGGTTTCTTCACTGACGGTTGTGAACGCTGGGTTGGCGAGTGAACGCGTCAACCATTTGCACTGTCCTCCAACATGTCCACGCCAAGGGAAGGTCGGTTGTCGACGTCCTATCATGCCTCTCGATGGACGCCGTCACGTGATGGATTCAAGCGCGTCAGACTGTTTATAGTAAGGAATATACAGTGCGTGACCGAGCTCATGAAATGTTGACTAAAATTCTGAAATACGTTTTCGATTAGGAAGGATTACTTAGGTGCGGTTGCAATATTGATTAGCATGCGGCAAAATCCTACAGCATTTCGGACTCGCCAAGATGTAGGCTTTTGAATGCACCTCTTTTTGACCTCCTGCAGAAACCGTACTCGGCAAGAAATGACTACTTAAGTAGCATGCATTTTTCATATGGATTTTCAATGGTCTTATAAATTTAAATGTATTTTGTAGAAAATGTCCACAAAATAAGCCTTCTTTTACCGTTCGGTAGAAAATCACAGTGTCCTTATATTTTATACCCGAAGAAAGTGTATATTTAGGTTTTAAAAAAGTTTCCTAATTCTCGAATAATTTTGAGCTTGACAGTCCTTGCGTTAGCGGTTAGCGATTTCTGTTTACAAGGCGCATGCTTTCCGCGCTAGGAAAATCATATTTTCCTCTATGCTTTTAAAAAGTAACCATATAAAACTCATAAAATTGTGCAATGGATCCGGACCGTTTTGTACATTTCATGAGGAGCGGTCTCGTATGCATGGATATCGCATGCTACAGAAACCATAACCAAAAATCCCTTTGCTCTTAGTCGTTTGGTAGAGAATTACGTCTTTTTTATATTTTATACTAGAAGAAGATGTATAATTAGGTTTTGAAATAGTTTTCTAATTGCCAAATATTTTGGGGCCTGATCATTTGTTGCACTGGCGCTTAGCGATTTCAGTCTACTAGGATCATGCGTTCCGCGTAAAGAAAATCACATATCTTTCTATGCCCTTATAAAGATATCATACAGAGTCCATTAGATGTTGCAATGGATGCGGACTATGTTGTACATTTCATGGGGAGTTGTGGTAGGCGGACAGGTACGATGCTGTGTGAATGGACATTGCGCGGTTTTAAAAAATCTCATAATGAGAAACTTTTTTAAAACCTAAATATACTCCTTCTTCGAGTATAAAATATAAAGATGACGTGATTCTCTATCGAACAACTGCAAGAAAGCATATGTTTGCTTGGGGTTTCTATAAAATATATTTCAATTTGCAAGGCCATTGAAAATCAATGGGAAAAATGCATGCCACTTAAGTAGTCATTTTTTATCGAGTGCGGTTTCTACAGGAGATGAAAAAGAAATGTATTTTAAAGCTGCCACCCTGCCAAGCCCGAAATAGTATAAGATTATACCGCAAGATAATCAGCATTACAACCGCGTCTAGGTAATCATTTTCAATCGAAGGCGCATTTCAGAATTTCAGCCAACATGTCATGAGATCGGTCACGCACTGTAAGTTGTAATCCGACCTCACCCTCTCTTCCGTATCCCAGGTACCAGTCCACTGTCCGAGTTGGTCAGTCGGCTGATGCGTGGATTAAGCTCAGTGACTGAGTGTACTACAAGACCTGGTTCCCCAACAAAACACGCACAAAGTCTTCACAAAAATGAGCCGAGCCGTTCGAACTTGACATATTTTCGACTGCTATAGAGGCCACTTACTTGAGAGGCGCCGATTCCATGCCCGTGGGGGATGATGTTGGGCGGGTTTATGTGTAGTGTATGTGCTGGCGAGATGTTTGATAATGTGGTCGCACCAGTGGTTTTTCACCGTAGGTCTTCACGAGTGCGCTTGTGGCCGAGTAGGCTCATGCAATAACTGAATGTGCGTAGGTAATTTGGTCAGCTGAGGCGAATGCAAAGGACGTATGTTGGTGCTCCTGGTGTTGTTTTGTCAGTCTCTGTGATGGAATCGCATGTGACCGACCAAACCGATGCGTGGTATGGGCGTGAGGTCACAATGTGGACAGGTTGGAATGGGGTCCGCATTTCTGTTTTTGGGAGGTTGAGTGTCGGGGTGTGAGGAAGGTTCTCACGGTGGTAGGTTTGGGAGAGGCGGTAGCCGTTGCGGCGGGGTTGTGTGAATGGCGATGGGGACGGCAGTGGAGCATCGGGAGTGATCTCGACGGTGGTGGAGGTAGCTATCATCGTCGTAAACGCCATACAGTTCACGGCAGGTGTGATAATGTGTGCATTTTCAGAGGTAGCAGGTGGAGTTGTAATGCCATCGAGCCCTAGGTGTCCCACACTTCGCAGTTGGTTATGACTGGCAGACGACGGCTAATAAGCTAGAAATGGCCATTCCAGTCTCCCTTGTCTTTGTCGGTAATAACATTCTGCCTACATGCGCCGCTGTGCGGCTGCTGGTTGAGTTCGAGAGAGAGAGAGAGTCCATAAGGCGCAACGGGAGGAGCTAGTTCCGTAAAAACGATCGGTGAGCGCCCCTCTGCCAATGTCATCTCTGCATTTTGTCCGAATTTATCCGATCCGCGCGCGGAATGGCCGTCGAAAATGGAGACGCGATAATAGAGGTTGGCTATTAGCGTCGTGAGTCGGTGGCGCTTGGAACTCGGGAGTCGGTTTATTGGCTTTGACAGCGGCAGTCCCTTTGGCTGTTTCAGTCATAGCTGCCTTTCTCCAGTCCGGTCGATCCTGGGTGCGATCATTTCGGGCGACTGGATTGATTTACAAATACCTAAGGAAGGTCCGTAGGGTGTTCTTTTAGTTTGCCTTGTTTAATTTCCGAGGAAATTAATGCGCGAACATGGAGTAAATCTTTCGAAACGAGCCTTTTCAGACACGCTCCAAATTTTGATATGAATATTTGAACTGAAATCCATCAGCCACTGCGGAATAACCGCTTAATATTCACAAACTGCCAACAGGCAGCCAGTAGTATAGATCTGGGCAATGATTTACCGTACTAACAACACAGGTATTAGCTAAAAGCCCAGGCACGCGTGTTTCGCCGACCTTATGCCGCTGCCTGACGCAGCTGCGAGGGGCTCGGCTCGTCAGCGAGTCCCCCAGCTTTCCCCGTGTGTTTTCTGGTATATGAACTCCAGTTTCAACTTGCCTTGTTTAATTTCCGAGGAAATTAAATCGAAGCGGGCTTTTTCAGACACGTTCCAGGCCCGTTTCGAAAGATTTACTTCATGTTCGCGCATTAATTTCCTCGGAAACTAAACAAGGCAAGTTGAAACTGGAGTTCATATACCAGAAAACACACGGGGAAAGCTGGGGGACCGCTGACGAGCCGAAACCCTCGCAGCTGCGTCAGGCAGCGGCATAAGGTCGGCGAAACACGCGTGCCTGGGCTTTTAGCTCATACCTGTAATCATTGCACAGATCTGTTCGTTTTGTTTCGTTTTTGCCCTCCTTTCCGGCAAGCGAGGTCGCCCTAGAAAAGTCGCTTGGGTGAGCACTCGTCATTCATTCTGGCGAGATGGCCGCTCCAGCGCAGTTGAAGTTGCCTCAGCATGGTGTGGATGCTGAGGATTGCGGCCCATTATAGGACTTCAGTGTGAGGTGTTCTGCCCTGCCGCCTCGGCTTTAGTATTCTGCGGGGAGACCTGAGGAGAGGAAGACGTTGACGGTCCATGTATCTGTTACCTTGGGCAGTGTCTTCAGGCTTACTGTCCAGGGTTAGCGTAGGCTCTGACGATGATGGCGAAGTTGGTATTCCAAAGAGTCAGGAGTAAGCCCATGAGACGGTCGTTAATTTCCTGTGGCAGACAGGTCAGTCATCCCAGAACGTCGTTGCGGGTGGCACGGGCGATGCCAGAATCGCGTCGTTCGCGTCCCTTTTGGCGGCCACTCCCGAAGAAGGTATAAGCGGCATCCACCTCTTCCACCTGGCCTTACTGAGAGCAGCGATGTCCATCTTATGTTGCGCTAGATCTCGAGCAACTAGCGCCCTCCTTTCCGGCCGGTTTTTTCACGGATTTTGAAGAAGAGGATGAACATTCCAGACTGTCGGGGGAAGCAAAGCCACTCTAGCAATCTGTGGAGCGGAGGGGAGGATGGGGGCGAGGATTGTTGTTTTTGGGGCTGTTTTGGGCACGGTTTTTACCGCCACACGTCACGACCAGCTTGTAGATGACGTGGCCCTAGTCTTTGTTTATGGCGCCTTTTCTATTCCCTTCTGTGCAAGGGGGTAGGCGGTGAAATCCCTAAGCGTAGACATCCCAGACGTCTTCCGGACTCCTCTATGGGTCACGGCATTGTTTAGTTGAAGACGACACAAGTTAGCCTAGGCCATCTACTAGATTGCCGATCGCCTTTCTAGTGAGAATTCTATAGAGTGAAAGCGAGGAGGAGGAATGGGAAGTGTAGCAGAATTACCGGATGCTGTCACATAACCCTGAGTGCATTTCGAAGGCGACTTAGGTGAAAGTGGTTTATGGCCTCCTCTGACTTCAGTATGCTACAGAATATAAAGCGGTAGCCTTCTATAAAAACGATAAATCTCGTGAACTATGTACGCCAGTGAAATGAAAAGGAGCAAATCGGCCACAAGGATGCGGCTTGATGTTGAAGTGTTATTTAAAGTTGCACCTGCGTTTGCGGACATATTTTAGCACATTAAAACAAAACACTTTTTACGTCATTTCATTGCCTTCCTGCCTGGGAGAAGGGAGTTAATTAGTGCAAAGATGGGAGTGAAATATGCAATGTTAGGCATAATGTAAAAGTTGGCGGCGGTTAGGGAAACGGACACAACAACCCCTGCGCATAGCGGGTGTATCTGCGGGGGGGGGCTGTTGCACACGGTTATGAGGTGTAATTGGAGGCGGGGAAATCACAGGAGGCGCCGGGAGGGGCGTGGAAGGCTGATCTGTTGGAGCGGGCGAAAGAGGATCGGTAAAAGCCACGGTAATGGTAGGTTTAGAACCCCAAGCAAACTATCATACACAGAACTTTGCCATGCTTGTTTCAGTGGGCATACTTATTTGTTTATTGGATGTTCCGGGTAATGAGGCCAACGCAGACACTGCCTTGCTTTCAGATTTTGCATGCCTTCAACTTAGTTCAGAGATCCGGGAAGCGATCGTAACACTTCGGTTCCCTAATAGAGGTGGAGAGGCGAGGTCTAGGAATAGTCGCGGAGAAGGAGATACGATCGCGAGAACAAGTGTCTCTTTAGTCTGGTGTTTCGGACTCTCATTCAAATCCATCATTATAGAGAGTCAGATAAGGGTAGTGGATTGTCCAGGTGTTGCAATATTTATAGGATGAAGTTACTTGGCCACTACGTGCCTATCACAGTTGGCAGGTCCCGAGTGCATCACAGCTCGACTGACCAGGTGTTGAAGTATGCTGTTGCCATACGGTTGCAATACACCCGTATGCCGGTCAAAATTGTCAGCTCCCACGCTCAAAGCACGCCGGGGAGGTGGTTATTCCCACGTTCCCCTCGCGACTAACTGCTTTGCCTAGGCTAAATCTCAGCGTTGAATATGGAGAGAGGAGGTCTTTGCTCTTGTTGATTGATTGAGGACCGGAAAACCAGGACTCGAGCAATTCACGGCTCACGCGGTTGTCGCCTCTAGCAAAAATTCCTGCTTCGTCAAACTTGAATATGTGGTTGGGTCCCGTTGAATGAGGCGCGACTCGGGAGTTGGCGTCGTTCCTCCTCATTACTGCTGCGTGCTCGGCCAACCGCGTCCGGATTAGTCTTCCGGTTTATCTGATATAGTTACTATGCCCACAACTGCACCAGACCCCGGTAAACGACTCCAGATGTTTCCTGCCGTGGCAATGGGTCCTTCGGCCTCATGATCTGGCGCCATATGGTTGCCTCCGGTCTGTATGCTACTCGAACCGACAGATAAGTAGATTACATTAACATTCCTTTATTTCGGACATGTCAGCTAAAGCTGCACTGTGCAGGCTTTCGCAAAATGCGACTGTTCCGATTTCTAATCGGCTCCTCTCAAACACCCAGCCAGTTCTGAGTGCTTTCCCTTGCCAGTTACCCCTACACAGCTGATTCTTCCGTAATGTTATCTTTTGAACATCTTTCTACAATTTCCCAGGTATCTTTAATAGTGTACATCGGTATTTGTCAATACTTACGCTGCTACGGTTTCGTACTGCATTCTGAGATTGGCTGATTTGGGTTCGCCATCATTCATTGACAGTTCAAACGTGTACACTAAAAACCAGTGAAAGTGGACATATCACTTATCGTTCGTCGTTCCTATTGGCCGGAATCGCCTTGGCTGCCTGGCCGGATTAAACTCATTTTCTGCAATTTATTCAAACTCCATTATTTTCCGAAAACTACTGCTTGTATATTTTTTGATGATAGTGCTAACTTTCCGTTGCAATACGGCAACGCACTTTAAGTTTTGCGGAAGAAATTCAGTTGTTTTGTGCGCTTCCTTGCATTTCACCTTCCGTCCTACGCTCGTGTTGTCCTACCATTAAAATCCCTATAGCCACCATTCCCGTAAGGTTCGGACCAGCGGCTAGCGATCTACATTGGGGCCCTACAACCTACCGTTGCCAAAGCCACCTTCAGTCAGTCGATCGAAACTACCTCGGCGCGATCGTCACGAACGATTAGGAAATGCTTCTCCGTGAGCCATAGGACTTGAAATGCAGTAGGTGGGCTAACCCGTGAAATGCCAATCGAAATTCCGAAATGCGTTTTCTTGTCGAAAAGATTTATTGAGTAGGGTTGCAAAACTAGTCAGCCTCTAACATGATTCTATAACATTTCAGTTGCGTCAGGATGCCGGTTTTTGAGTGAACTTCCTTGCGACTGCATACAAAAACTCTACTCTGTAAAAACCGACTACTTAAGTAGCATGAATTTTTCTGTTTGATTTTCGATGCCCCTAAAAGTCCAGTTATATTTCATGGAAAACATGCATAAAGATTGCTGATAGAAGCGAACAGGCGAGTCCCGATTTCTGCACAGGTGTCTCGACAACAATGTGCTGCCGAAGTGCGTTTCATACAAACCTCCGGTCAACACAGAGCTGGCGAGACGCGCAGTACTTCAGCACGGCTGACGAATGATCCGAGTGCTCCTTCAAGACTGTCACTCACGGATTCGCAAATGCATAAAAATATTCATTCTTTCGTCCATTCGGTAGAAAATTACGTCTTCCTCTAATTTTATACTTGACGGAGGAACATAATTCGGTTTTTAAAAAGTTTCTAATAGTGGGACTTTTAAATACCGTGAAATGCCGTTCATAAAACGTCATGTCCCGGCATTAACCAATGTGGGTTGTAAAGTTAACAATATGGATCAAATCTACTGCTTAATTATATGAACCATAAATGGTCCCCCTTTATTCCCGTAGTGTGGTTTTCCGTACGCGGAAAATATACGGCTTGTAGTTTGGAAACCCTGAATCCAAGTGTAAAGGTAGAGCGGGTTCAAAATTATTCGAGAATTTGGAAATTTTTTGGAAACCGAATTATACCCTTCCTTCGAGTATATGATTAGAAGAAGACGTAATTATCTACCAAATGAGCAAAAGAATGAATATTTTCGTGCATGTTTTCCATGAAATATAACTCGACTTTTAGGGGAATCGAAAATCAATGAGAATAATTCATGCAGCCGGAAGGAAGTTCATTCGAAAGCCGGCATCCTGACGTAACTGAAATATGTTAGAATTATGTTGCAGGCTGACTAGTTTTACAACCCTACTTAATTAATCTTCTCGAAACGAGAACGCATTTCGGAATTTCGGTCGACATTTCATGAGTTAGCCCACCTACTGTAATCTTCCATAGGGTCGTTAAAACGTCTTACGAATACTGTCTACGCGGAGAAATACAAAAGAACACCTCAGAAGGTTAGGGCCAATAAACGCCTTATTTGCTGGAGCGCGTGAAAGTGTACTTCGGGTATTAGCCATTGCTTGGTGCAACCTTTGGAGATAATTAGTAACATTCAGGTCGACTAAGCTTTTTACGCTGCCCGAAAAAGTGCCGAGGATCCGCGCGGTGGTGTCGTTTATAAGTCCAGCAGCGGAGCACTTTAAGTCAGGTTTGCGCACCGAGCATGCGCAAGGCCAGATGTTCGCTCCAATCAGTGGAGTTTTCATAGGCCCGGTGTGAGGCTTTGAGTTAAGGGTGGAAATTCTCGACTAGACCGTTTGATGAGGGATGGTTGGCTATCGTGCGTATGTGAAAACATCCAAATAGGTCAGCGACCTTATAATATGGTAGAGGGTGTGCTCACCGATCGTTTAAATTTAAATTGCTGGTCTCGGCTCGTGATAAGAGATGAAGGAACACTATAATGCGAGAACCTGTGTTCCAGAAATGCGCGAACAACAGTCCTTGCTGTTATATTTGAAATGAGATTTGCAATGTACTCTCGCGTAAGTCGATCAGCCGCAGTTAGCAAATGATTTCAAATAGGGGGTTGTGATAAAAGAGCTACCAGATCGATGCGGAATATGTAAAGCGTGTTACGTGAGGAAAAAGGTGCCAATGGGGACTTTGTTGTGCAATCGGATTTTGACTTTATTGCAGGCTAAATGTGAGCGTGTCCACGGACAGATATCAGTTTTCATGCTGAGCCAGACGAGACGGTCACCCATATGCCAGGATGTGCAGGCGAAAGCATCTCATTGCATCGTGCCTGGTACTTTAATTCAAAAGAAACCTCACAAAGCGTCACATGATACTGTACCGGCGGTGGCAGACAGAGGGCAGGCCTTGATCTTAGGGCTACTAGGCTCAAGTTGTTTGGTAAAATTTGACTGATGTGCTCCGTATCGATGGGAGGGCGAGCAGTGACATTAATTCTGTGTCGGGGAAGACGTCTGACGGCTTGATTAGAAAGACCTCTAGGACATCGAGTATTTGCGATGTAGTGAGGAATAAAATCTGGACGGAGGAGGGGTCTTTCAGTGTTAATATTTGCCAAAGAGTGGGCAGAGGCAGTGGTGTATAGTCGGCTAAAATCCTTAAATCCTTGCCTTCGACGTAGTTACGAAAATTCCTAATGGCGAGATAAAAAGCGGGGAGTCTACCTTAGAAAGTGCTGTAGCGATTGTCGAATGTCATTTTGGCAAAGTAGAAGACCGAGGTTCGGATGTCCATTTGGGTCTGTTGCTGGAGGGCTGTACGTATGGCTCAATTGGAGGCGTCAACAACAATGAAGAGTGGACCATCAGTTAGCGGGCGTGAAAGGACAGCTGAATCCGCAAGTCTCCGTGAAACGACAGAAAACGTTCACAACTATGCCAGGAAGGGAAAACTCACGGTTGTTGCCGCGCAAAAGATTAGTTTGGGGTAACAGCAGGAAGGGATAGAACGTCGGTAAAAAGTGACAAGGCCTATAAAACGGCACAGTCGTCAGACAGAAGTGAAAGCAGGGAACTAGCAAATTGTTGAAACTTTGGCGACTATAGGAATAGGGCTGAAAAATCCGCGTGGTATCCTATGAACAAGAGCGATAGAACGACAAAAGTACACTGAAAATGCCAAATTGACTCATTTGGTCAAGAATGAGATCAAGGTGTTGTAAATGCTTTTATTTATCGGAACTTGCAAACGGGAGATCATCGACATGAACAAAATTGAAGGGTAAGTGGCGAAAGACTTCATTTATTAAAAATTGGGAGGCTTGGGCGGAGTTGAGGAGGCCACAAGGCATCCTGGCGACGGTCGTGATCGCTGTTTTGGGGATTTGATTTGTAGGGACAGAGGTTTAGCGGAGGGTTTGGGCTAGGCTAGAGGAGAAATCATAGAGGTGGGGCAGGCGGATATCTGTTGGAGATAGTGCAGTCGCCCAGGTCGTCAGTAATCACCGAGTGGGCGCCAGCCAGTGAGAGACTATTTGCAAAACATACACACGGCGGCTCATGAACCAGTGAAGGGCCGCGCTATGCCCAGATCCATCAGCCTTGTCGATTGCTACCTTGTCGGCGGTTAAACGACGAGGACGGCCAAAAACGGATGGTCCTGTAGCCAAAGGATAACATAATTTAAGCGCAGGGAAAAACTGAAGAGTTCGATAAAATGACACAGTTGTCGAAGAGACGTGGAAGTAAGGAAATCTCGAGTAACTGTAAACCTTGTCATCTATTAGATGACAGTCGAAAGCATCTTTGGGATGTCCTAAACACAAGAGCAAGGAAGTATCAAAAACGTATTTAGAAACGTATATTAAAATGTTCAATAAGTTCAAAAGGCCAAACAATTCATTTAGGTGTTGTAAATGATTATGCTAACTGGAACTTGTAACCAAAGACCACCTGCATAAACAGAAACGGGTTGGGTAAGCATCATGTGCGAGTACACTGGCGATATCAGTATTTAGGACGGGCCAGACAAATAAGTCGCTGACGAGGCAGTTGGTAGCCAGGATACCAGGATTATGCAAAGCGAGGAAGACATCTCGTCGCATCTCGCCTGGCACTGTAGGTCGAGAGAAACTGTGCTATACGTCATGCAACATTGTGCCGCAGGTGATGGACAGATGAGTGGCCTTGATCTGATGACTAGTATACTCAAGTTGCTCAGTAGAATTCGGCCGATTCTTCAATTCATCCATGCGGTCCATCTCTATGGAAGGGCGGGCAAGACAGTTGGGAAAGACAGTTGACCATAATTTAGAGGTCCATGGTCAGTCTCAGTGCAAAAATCTCCGTCTTCAGCATGGCTATAAAAGTTCTTAAGGGCGAAATAAATGACGAGGAGTTATCTACCAAAAGTTATTTTGGCAGGATAGAAGACAAGGGGTTGTAGGGGTCTGTTGCTGTAGACTTGAACCTATGACGCAATTGGAGGCGTCAGCAACAATCGAGGGGGGGGGGACATTAGTTAGAGATGTGGAAAGACATTTGTATCCGCAAGGGTTTATTTCACCCGTTAAGCGTTCTCTGTTGTGGGCGGAAAAGGAGACTCAAGTTAGTGAGGGATAACATCTATTAAGCGCGGGTAGAAACTGAAGAGCCCGATAAAACATCACGGTTATCGAAAAGAAGTGAAAGTATAGAAATCTCGAGCAGCTGCAGACCTTGGCATCCAGCAAATGACAACCGAAAGCATCTTCACAGCGTCCCAAACACAAAAGAAAGGAAATGTCGAAAACGTATTTAGAGGCGTTGATTAGAATGTTAAATTGGTTCAATCGGTCAAACAAGGCACGTAGGCGTTGTGGGTGCTCATACACTCTGGAACATGCAACCAGAGATCATCCACATAAATAAAAACGAATTGGTTAAGGATTAAGTATAGGCGCGGGGAAAGGAAAAACCATGGGGAACTGTCTGCCACATTTTTTTCAAAGGTGTTGTTCTGCAGAGTTTTTAGTCGGCCCTTCGTCGGCAGAATGACATTTGCTGAGCTACACTGCCCCGAGGAGCCAATACTCTTGAAATATCGACGTTGTTTTATCGTTCTGCGAATCCCACACGCAATCTTAAAAAACCTTCGACTCGGAGAGCAGTCTGGCAATACTTGAAACAAAGGTATATGGAATGCATACGTCTGTCGGTAAAGCCGGTGTGTTAAAACGTCGATGGACTTGTGAAAAAACTGTTGGCATTTTTTTACCCTGCGCATATACTTAGTCCTTGCCACGAACTGTAAGCCGCAAAGAACTTCTTTGTTGAGACGTCGCAGGATTTTAGCGACGTCTTCAAGGCTAAAAAACATCCTGACGATATTAGGGATGTGTGCTAGAGCACGAGGGGTTAAGTGGGCTTATGAAAAAACCATGGAGAACTGGCTGCCATATTTTTTTATAGAAGGTGTTGCTCTTCAGGGTTTTGTTCGGCCCTTCGTCGGCAGGATGACTTTCACTGACCTGTATCGCCCCGAGGAGGCCGTACTGCGGATATGTCTACACTGGTTCATTGTTCTGCACATTCCACAACTAATTCTTTAGTAAGTGAAAAGCCGAATTTTTAAATTAGTTCGGCGCGAAGAGCAGTTAGTTAGTAGAAGATTCTCAAAATCGCGGTAGATAGAATGCGCACGTTTGCTAGTGAGGCAGGAGTGTTAAAAAGCTGGTGAGTTTGTTAAACAACAGTTGGAATTTTCTTACCCCGCGCAAATACTTGATCCTCGCCCAGCCCGTTTCTGTTTATGCAGGTGATTTCTAGTCACAAGTTCCAGTCAGCAGGATCATCTACAACATCAATATGCCTTGTTTGACCAACTGAACTAATTTAACATTTTAATATACGTTTCTAAATACGTTTTTGACACTTCATTGTTCTTGTGTTTAGGACATGGCGAAGATGCTTTCGGTTGTCATCTAATAGGTGTCAGGGTTTACAGTTACTCGAGATTTCCCTACTTCCACCCTCCGTTCGGCAACTGTGCCGTTTTATCCGACTCTTCAGTTTTTCCCTGCGCTCAAATTATGTAAGTCTTCAAGGACTTCTTTAATGGAACATCAAAAGATTTGGACAGAGACATCCAGACGACCTCAGCACAGACCAAACGGAGACGTAATCGCCGTTTTAGGAATGTGTGTTGAAGCCCGAGGGATTTAGTGGGAGGTTCTGAATGGGTCAGTGCTGGGGAAGATTATTTCACCGGATAGGAAAAATCATGTGGGTGGGTCGCCAGATATCTGTCGGGGACAAGGCATGACGGAGTGCCTAGTGGGCTGGTCAAACTCTGAAGACTGGGTGACAGATGGAAATTCCGAAAGCAAACAATGATAGGGAGGGGACGAGGGGGTTGTGAAAATGTTTGGACTGAGGAATGAAATGGTACATGTTGAACATTTAGAATAAAAGGGTGTCATTTGATCAACTAGTTAACAGGACTTGACGTCAACGAGGAAACAGAAGAAGCATATAAAAACGGTATCGAAAATGGCAGCACGAACCTCAGCAACAGTAAATATGCAGCAAAACGAACGTCGTAACCGAAGTCCAAAGTAAGGGATCGTTAACCAAAAGTTTTAATATGGGTACTTTTAGCTCCATGGAGAGAAGATCAAGAGTCGTTTGACTGGCAGTCAGTCCTAGAGAGCGAAATTAACCTGATATCAGTAGCAGTACCAACAAGGGAATTGTTGCAGGAATTCCTGTCGAAAATGTGCAACAGACGACTTCGGTAGGTTGGATCGGCCAAGTTGGTCACCGTTACCGGCTGGCAGGCGAGTTTCCCGTCGAGGGTTCCATGTAACTATACGTAGACTGGTAGCGATGGGCATTAGACTCACAGATATGATGATATTAGCCGAAACCATCAGGCGTGTGCAGGCCGAAAATTACAATGGGAAACCTTGGGTGACGACTAACCGGAAGACTTCGACGATGGTAGACCCGAATAGCACGAAGCTAGGAAACTTCACGGATGAGGACGCTTAGACATTTCATGAAATCCTCCATAGCAGGCGTAGTTTACACATCTACGGGAGGCTAGAAGGGTTGACTACAACAGGTGGCTGGCAGTACTCGAGGGTTCGATCGGCAGTTTCAGCAAGGATTTGGACAGGCGAGGAAGGCGGTGGTAGTTTCAAGGATAGCTTGCACAGCAGAGGACAGTCTTTAGAGGAGAAGCTGTTTATACCTTGTGGCATCAGAATTCTGTTCGTCAGTCGTAGGCATTTTGGCCCCAAGGCCTTGCTTGGAAATCAGACGCTGCAGGCATTTTAGAGGGGGTGAGGACTTCCTTTAGAGCAATTTATGGAGCGTCTCTTTGCGGACTGCCTATAATGTCCTCAGGTCAGTAGCAATATCCATAAACAAAGTAACCACGAAATTTGGGGATTTTATTTCCTTTCTTGTGATCAGCTGTGAGGGAAAATGGGATTCCCTGTGCGGAACCACAGTGGGATGGCACTGAGATGCAACACTGGGAGGTCGAAAGTGTGAATGCCGGTTATCGGCTGGCCGGTATGTTTGCCGGTCAGTATTAAGCGATGTCGCTTAGAGGTCAGATAATTGAGTTATATGACTGGCGCGGTGATGCTGAGAAACAGTGGTAGCATTGGTGTTGGACAAAAAGTTGAGGCTGCGTAAATACCAAATAAGACCCCGATAAAATAATGCGCTCTAGAAAAATCGTCAAGCACAGCTATAAAACAAAAATTGCTGTGAACAATATGAGGTCACCAATGTGGAATATAAACCGGTCTATTCTTTGGCGTAAAGGGCCAGTGTCAGCAGGCTATATTTGTTAGTCATATGAGAAGAAACAAATTAGCCACGAAGAAACGGCTTGATGTTGAATCTCTATTTAGAGTTTGTGGGCGTATCTTGGTACATTAAAACAAACGTTCTCTATGTCACCACACTAACATCTGGTTTAGCCCGCATGTCGAGGAGGCCGCCGGGTTTTTGCCGCCAGACAGAGCCTGGCACAGTGTGCATCACAGCAAGGTGGAGCAGTGACTTGCGCCTGCTTTGGTTTTTAGTAAATGTGGGCTTTCGCAGCATCTGCCGCACTCTGTCCTCCTCCTCCTCCTCCTCCTCCTCCTCCTCCTCCCCCGCCCGGGTCCGGTGTCAAGAGAGAGTCAAGATGACCGGAGGCGGGGGAGGGCGCAGGCTGATGTCATGATCGAGCCCGCACCTTGGCACTCCCTTCCACACCTCCTGGTTCACACATAAAGTGACCAGGTTTTTAACCAACGACAATGTAGGGGGCGGCAGGGGTCCCAGTGGCGTCTGCCGGCAACCGGGTCTGCCACCGCACCCCGACATGCTGGCATTCTTTATGTTATGCAATCCGAAAACGCCTGTCAGAGTCCGAAATGGCCCCGGTATTGGCCCAGCGCATCTACCACGTGGCCTATTTGAGGAGTACCACACGACAGTTCGACCGTCGATTTCGACGACGTCCACCGTATGCACCACAGCAGGGGGTGGGAGCTGGGACGGTGAGTTTCGCAGGGGTTTATAGTGCAAGTAGACTTGCGATGTATCTACCACACTCTCTCCTCCTCCCCCCGCTTGGGCCCTGTGACAAGACAGAGTCAAGAAGACCGGAGACGAGGGAGGCCGCAGGTGGATGGCTCGGACGGATCCTCACCTTGGCGTTCCACTCCGCACCCCCTGGCCCACACAGTAATGACCAGGATTTTGACCGCCACAACAATGAGGGGTGGCAGTCGTCCTGTTGTGCGACGACTGCCGACAACAGGGTCTGCCAGCGCACCCCCTAGATGTTGATATTTGTTATTGCGCAAAGATGAGGCCTGCCAGAATCCGATGTGGCCCCCGTGTTGTTCCGGAGCATCTAACACGTGGCCCGTTTGGGAGGCACACCCGACAGTTCGACCATCGATTTCGATTATGTCCACCGTGTGCCCCACAGACTGCATTGTGGGAGCAGGGACGGTGACTTACGCAGGGGTTTATAGTGCCAGTAGACTAGTGTAGCATCTACCTACACTCTCTCCTCTTCCCCCGCCTGATTTCGGTGTCAAGACTAGTCGTGAAGACCGGAGACGAGGGAGGCCGCAGGTGGATGGCTCGGACGGATCCTCACTTTGGTGTTCCACTCCACACCCCCTGGTCTACACAACAAATAACCAGGATTTTCACCAACACAAGACAGATTTGGAGGCTGACACGACCGAAGCCGCACCTGGGCGTGCCGCCGACGCCTGTCTCGGATCCCACACTGTGGTGGGAATGCCATAAAGGCCACGTTAAAAAGGAGCCATTGCAGCCTGATTCTCAGACCACCTCCAGTCGAGGAGGAGGTCCAAGTTACCCCGTCAGTTGGCAACCTTCCAAGTCACGGCTTTTAGCGCACCGTGATAGCTTCAAGCTCGTCAGATTGTTTATAGTGAGGAAAATGTGCTGAGTCATCGACCTCACTCTCCCTTCCCATTCCCACACATCAGCCGCTGTCCGAGCCGGTCAACAGACTGGAGTGAGGAATGGGCGCGGTGGCTGCGCCCTCACCGCCCCACCCGCAACTGACACCGACACTACCGAATTCACCTGCCCACACTGTCCACGCACATTCACCTCACGCATCGGCCTGGTCGGTCACTTGCGAATCCATCGCACAGAGACTGGGGAACCAGTGACTGGAGCACCAACCTATACCCACCAAGCTCGTCTCAACTGCCCACACTGCCCTTGCACCTTTAGGCATCGCATGGGCCTATTCGGTCACATGCGCATCCACGACGACCTGCGGTAGACAACCGCCGGCTACACCACACATCCACACACTCCCTACATTCCTCCACCAACACCACCACACATCAACACTCACCCACCGCATGCACCCAACTGCCACCTTCCACGCAAGTGGGAAGTGCATCTCTACTCGGTCCCCATGCGGCTTCGGCTGCACGGGTGATTGGAGTCCGAGACTATCCCGACATGTCAAGCGTTGTGGACAGGAAGGTTGCTGATGACGCCCCACTCGGTCCACGCAGTTCGTCGCGTTGTATGTGTGCTGTGTGGAGTGGCGGACTGGTGGGCTGGGACTGGCTGAAACAGCACCTTTCACGGCCCTCTCACGCAAGTGAGTGACACGCCGTTCAACCCCTCTTGTCTGAAATCCTCCTTTCGACCCATTATCGTGCTGTTTTTGTTAGTTAAAATCCTGGTCAAGTGTTTGTTGTGGACCAGGCGTGTGGTGGTACGCCTATGTGCGGGTTCGGCTGCGCCATTTACCTCCGCCCTTCACACCTCCGGCCGTCTCGACTATGTCTTGGCACCGGACCCAGGTGGGGCGGGGAGGAGATAGTGCGGTAGGTGCTGCGCAAGTCTGCCCCCCCCTATAAACTTATCCACACGCAAGTCACCGTGCCTGCTTCGTCTTGCTGCGCAGCACACGGCAGAGCACATCGTCGGACACGAAGGCTGGTTTGCCGTAGGCGGGGGCAGTTTTCTAGAAAATGCCAACCCATCTGATGACTTAGGACAACTGGTGGCAATCCCGTGAGCCTCTAAAAATACTGCATTCACTCCACCCAACTACATGACAGGCATCCCTACAAAAGAGTGTCAGAGTGCTTCCTACGCGAAGTAACGCCTTTTCGACCAGCATCGACGCTTTTTGGGTAGGCAGGCAGTTCCACCGGCAAGAAAAACGCGTTCAGACTGGACATTTTTTCACGTCACACGCCGCCGCCGCTGGCACTTATATTTTCAGTGCTTCTGCCACGCACACGCGTCTCTACAGCAGACGCCCTTTCCCCGTTACGTCATTCAAAAAGTGCTGATCTGTCAGACGCTCGTTGATCTGCCTGCCAAACGACTGCAACGCCGAAGTTCCAGGCCCCCCCCCCCGCCCGCCCTGCCCCGCTGGCACAGACAGCACGGCACACTTGCTCTCTCCCCCTCTCTCTCTGAGGCATGCAGTAGCGCTGATATTGTAGAGGCCCTGGCCTCGCTAGAGCGAAGCGGTGTCTGAGGCAACGACGCAGGCTTATGCACAGAATAAATCCGCCTTACGGGTGTCCTGCTGCCTTTGTATAATTACTTTTCGCTGCATGACTGCCTGTCGGGGCTGTGTGTTGAGCCCCAGGGCGCAGATGGAGGGGGACTCGTCCCGTAATCTGATCGGTAAAAGCACTGCTACCGCACATACAGTAGCTGGCCAATCTCATGAAAAGTTAACGGGGAGTCTGAAACTTGTTTTTGATGAGAAAGGGCTACTTAGGCGAGGTTGTAATTCTACTTATCGCGCAGCATATTAAAGTTCCACCCAGGTAGTTCTTTCCAACAAAAGACACATTTCAGAATTTCGGTAAGCTTTTCATGGTATAGGTCGGCTAGTTTACTTGCAGAAAGATTGGTACCGGCAAAGACAGGAGAGACTGGGATGACAATTTCTAATTTATTAGCAACCGTCATTTCGCTGTACCCGAGTCGGGGTTTGTCGCAACTGCGACCGACGAGAACGCAGTTGGCAGCCAGGCCCCGTATTACAGGTGGCTGGGGGGTTTGTTTAATGGGGCTATTTTATGGGGCTCCATAATCACATCTGACCCATTTGGCTTCCGTTTTACGTTTGAGGTTAGGATTAGGGTACCGGCTAATGGTTTTCGATTTTCAGATTAGGGTTATGTTTCTAGGCTTAGTTTTCTAGTTACGGTTAGGGTTTGAGCGTACGAACAGGTTTCAGTATCACGGTTAGGTTTTGCAGTTACGGCTATGTCTAAGGGCTAGGGTGACGTTTACGATTTCAGTAAATGTTAGGGTTGCCGTTAGGGTTAACGGCTAACGTTTAAGGTTGAGGTTAGGGTTAAAGTCAGGGTTAGGGCTAAGGTCGCCGTCCGCTTCCTCATTCCTGGCCACCAACTGCGATCTAGCCCCGAGACCTGAACCCCGTTATTTGGTCATCGCGCGCTACTAAGTCCGATTGGGACACCAGCCTGTTGGCTTGCTGGCTGCCGTCGAAAATATTAACTCATGTTAGTTGCATGTTCACGGATCGGATCAAGGGACACGCTGGGGGTCATGAATAGTCACTCCAGTCCCCCCTTTGTCGGTATTCGTTCTTTATACGTATATCCGGTGACAGATTAGCCAAAAGTTTGGCGTGAGCCGCAATATATTGACGGCGCCTCTGAGACAGTTTTCCGCCTCTTAAGACCGTTGAGGATCGGATTCGACCATCGACCGGACTCAACCACTTGACATCTAGTCATGAGACCGAAGGCTCCCCTACCAAGAGGTGAAACGTTAGACGCCACCCACGGAATCCAGAGTAACTCCCGCGAAGCTAACTACATCGGAGAGACCGGCAAAGGAGTACAGACCCGTGTTTACGGACATATGCGGGCAGTGAGGAAAATGGACCTATAGTCACGCACACTCTAGGCACATGTCTGCCGTCCAGAACATTGAAGTCCTGAGTCGAGGAAATGACCGCGCAGCCAGGGAAGAAAGCGAGATCTAGCACTCAGAGATTACCTCGATCAACCGTTTTGTCGTCCTGCCGGCAGCCTACCAAGCCCTCCGGACGCAGTACAGCAAAGGAAAAAGCAAGCGCGAAGGTGCGCCAAATGTGAATCCAAACACGGGAGAACCTACGACGGACAGGCCTGTGGCCGCACCACATCTCAGGCCGGACGAACGCACAATCGCCAGTACTACTGCGTCAACCACTACCCCCTCAGACGGGGAGAAATACAATCAGAAGGACACAAACTAGACTAGTAACCCAGGACGGCAACTAAGGTCAATGCGGATGCGGGTGATGGCCGCCAACGTTCAATCGCCGCCCCCCCCCCGACGGTAGACATGCAGGCTGACAACAGTCATTCTTCTTCTCCCTCCGCCCCGACGACTACGGGGACAATCCCTGTGCGTATGCGGGCGATAAGCGTTAAAGCCGATTAACAACTCCCTCAGTGTTAATTGTCAAGATAACCCCGTATAACCAACTATTAACTACATACTAACAGAACAGGTACTAGTCAAAAGTCCATACACGCGTGTTTCGCCGATATTCTTCCGCTGCGAGGGGTTCGGCTCGTCTGTAGGTCGCCCAGCACTCCCAGTCTGTAGTCCGGTAGATACTCAAATTTAGAAATTGTCGTTTTTTAATTTCCTCAGAAATCAGCTGCGAACTTGGGGTAGATCAGTATATTCAAGGTCTATAGGTCCAGACCGAAATTTTTATATATGAATATTTGGGTCGAAGTCCATCAGCCACAGCGGATAACCGCGTAATATTCATTAACTGCCGACAGGCAGCTAGTAGTACGCTTTAGCGCTACCGTTAGTTATTCCTAAACTGTGACTACGATACGTGGATGACACATTTGTTACTGTAAAGTAGGATGAAATAGAAGTGCTCCACAACACTATCAACTCAACAATTCCACTTGAAAAGAAAACTGACTGTAAACTCCCATTTTTGCATGTTCTCGTGTGGCGGAAGGCCGACCAAACGTTACGCACATTCGTTTACCGAAAAAACTTACGCTGAAGTCATTCTACCTTATAAGAGCAACCAGCTCATTTCTCACAAAGGAAGTGCTGTCAGCAGTCTGCTTAGTCGGGCAAAAACACATTCTTCGACTTAGAAGACTATCCAGTCAAAGTGAATTACTTGTGTGAATGATTTTTGCAAAATGGGTACCCTAAGGATTTTGTACGCAGATACGTGAGGCAGCAGGAATCAAGGAAGAAGGAACCGGATAGTTTCAATCAGACGCCTAAAGTAAGCACTCTTCCTTACATTGAGAATTTGTCTCAACTCGTTGAAAGACACTTAAGGAAGCACCAAATTCGGGTGGCGCATAAACCCACGACTAATTTGCGCTCTCAGCTGGTGCATCCTAAGGATAGGGTTTGTGACTCGAAAAGATTACTTAGATAGGGTTGTAATATTAATTACAGTGCAGCATAATCCCGTGATATTTCAGTTACTTCAGGATGCCAACCAACGGACGAACTTCGTTGCGGTCGCCTGCAACATGTGCAGTCTGTAAAAAAGTGACTACTTATGTAGTATGAATTTTGATCACTGATTTCCAATACCCTTTTAAATTCAAATTATCTCATAAAAAACATTCATTTGTTAGAAAATCACGCCTTCTTCAAATTCTGTACTTTGAAAAAGGGTAAAGTTCGATTTTAAAAAGGTTTTTAATTATGGAATTTGGTAATATCGTGACATGTCCGTTCATAAAATTTCGTGTCTTTGTAATTGCTAATGTTGCTTGTAATGTTTACAATATGGCCAAAATCTACTGCAAACTTCTATGAACTGTATATGCTTTTCTCTAAATATTGTATGGAAATATATGATTTTCCATACACAGAAAATATACAGCTTGTAGTTTGGAAATCCTGAATGCAAGCATAGCGGCAGGTCGAGTTAAACAAATATTCGGGAATTGGTGATGTTTTTAAAACCGAATTATTCCCTCCTTTGAGTGTAAAATTCGAAGGAGACGTAATTTTCTACCAAATGAGTAAAAGAATAATTACTTTTATGCCTTTTTCCATGAAATATATTTGAATTTAAGAGGGCATCGAAAATCTATGAGGCAAATTCATACTAAATAGGCAGTCATTTTTTCAGAGTATTTTTTACAGGCGTCGGTAAGAAGTTCGTTCAAAAGTCGGCATCCCGAAGTAACTGAAATATCTTTGGACAATGCTACACGGAAATTATTATAACAACCCTACTTAAGCACTCTTTTCAAGTCAAAAACGCATTTTAAAATTTCGGTCAACATTTCACAAGTAACTGTAAGTCAAGAGGATATTTATTTCGAGAAATAAATTGAAAAGGTAATACATAAGTGTCCAATAATCTTCCTCATCGGATGTGTAATTTTTGCCCGACGACTTGGTAATCTGGAAACAGTGGTGCGCTTTAGGAGATTGGATGGTTACTTTCATAATGCAGGAAAACTTCGCAGCATGCGCCTTCGCAATTTACTGGAGTTTTTAGCGTTCTTTCAGTCTCTCGATGTCCACTGTGCGAGCTCGCACTGACCACACCCCTGGACGACGTATTTGGCCGTCATGGACTTCACAATTACAACGTCAACGAAGTTCACGTGCCGACGACCTGTGACGTCCGAATCGCAAAAGGCCCACATGGACCTGCCTACGTGCACACCACTGCACAATACTAAAGTGCGTGATCACGGTGATCGGAGCCCGCCGGTGGCTTGAAAGTGACAACGCGATGTGCGGGGCAAGATGCTCTGGCCTGGTACCGGTTGCCGATCAATAAAATGCAACCGAAAGTGCAATAACCCTGGCTTTATGGCATACTTCCTCCAAGAGGGCTTCAAAGCGTAATGTTGTTCGATGGGAGACTCGCCAAAAAATAGCTGCTACGAGGGTCAAAATGTCAGGTGTTACAGATGCTGCCACGACCGATTCTATAAAACAGACAAGTCAAACTGCCGGTTCCGCCGAAGTTGATAGTAGCCAACCGCAATGTTCGCATAAAGGCCAGAGTCAAACCAAGATATCCATTCACGAGAAGGACGAAAAGGGCATGGCACGTAACTCCAGTGGGAAAGCGGCAAGTAAATACAACCATAACGCCAAACGTGTCCGTGCTTATAATGGGTAACCCTAACCCCTAATTCATAAAGTATTTAAGGAAAGCTCGAACGTAACCGCAACCTTGACCAAAGTCCCAAGATCATAACTCTGACCCTGAGACCCGAATTTTAATCCAGACCCTCACCCTAAAGCCCCATCCCTAAACCACAAATCCTAACCCTAGCCTCAATCCTCTAACCCCAGCCCAAGCCTCGCAATCCTAGGCAATCCTAAGAATAACCGAACTCCTAACACTTTCCCCCTCCTCGCACCCGATACGGCAACTCTAACGTCAGTAACGTTAATGAAGGCCAGAACTCGCGTATCACATAGCCCTTATCGCCAGTTATTACCGGGCAGACCGTTGTGAACCGAACCTAACTCAAATAAGATATGAAGGTAGACTTTTAAACAACCGCCCCTTCCCGAGGGCTTCCTCCCCATGTACGCTGGAGAATTTATTGCGAAATAAAAGATTCGAATTTAACATTGCTAGCTGGCTGGGCTGCAAATTCCAGACGAACAGAACTGCATTCGAGTGAGTGATCTACTAGACGACAATTAGCAGCCATTTTTAATGGCCCAACAACGGTCGGTCGTTTTCCTTCCCTTGTGTTCGAAACGCTCTATTTTCATCGCGTGAACTGACTTTCCACACTGCTTGCTCGTACTGTTTTATAACGCCGCCTGCTCGTAAGTCCGTCGGCATACGTTTGGAGTATTTGGGTGATTGCATTAACTGGCCGGCGCAAATATCGGCAGATCTTCATGATACACGCGCCTGAAAGCGATGACAGTCCAGAGTTGTAATGCGCTCAGACGCTCGCCTGCGTTAGGTTAAATAGCTGGTCGCTTTTTGGTGACGATCAGAGCAGTTGTCACCTAGTTCGGCTTTTAAGCACCAATGGGAAGACTACCGCTTCCTCCGGCTTTCATTTCGATCGTTTTTTTCAGTGAACATAGCGCCTGCGTACTCTGGCATAGATCCACTTTCTACCTAGAATTTAATTATTAAAAAACAGACTCACTCCAACAACTGCCGTTGGGAACATTCAGTAATATCTACAGTAGGTGGGCTAACTCATGAAATGTCAACCGAAAGTCCGAAATGCGTTCTCGTTTCAAAAAGACATATTAAGTAGGGTTATAAAACTAATCAGTCTGCAGTATAATTCTATAATAATTCAGTTACCACAGGATGCCAGCTTTTGAACGAACCTCCTTCCGGCTGCATACAAAAACTACTCCGTAAAAAACGACTACTTAGGTTGCATGCATTTTGCTCATTGCTTTTCCATGCCCCTGAAAATCCAATTATATTTCATGAAAAACATGAAAAAATTACTCATTCTTCCGCTCATTTGGTAGGAAATTACATCTTCTTTCAATTTTATACTCGAATAAGGAACACAATTCGGTTTTAAAAAACTTTTCTAATTCCCGAATAATTTTGAACCCGCTCTGCCGTCACACTTGCATTCAGGGTTTCAAAACGAAAAGCCGTATACTCCCCTAGTACGGAAATCCGCACGTTTCTTTACGGTATTAAGAGAAGACCGTATGGAGTTCATAAAATTAGGCAGTGGATTTAAGCAATATTGTTAACTTTACAATCCACATTGTTAAATGCAGTAACATGACGCTTTATGAACGGCCATTTCACAATATTAACAATCTCGCAATTAGCAAATTTTTGAAACCGAATTATACTCCTCCTTCGAGTATAAAGTTGAACAAGGACTACGTTTTCTACCGAATGAATGAATATTTTTATGCATTTTTCCATGAAATATAACTGAACTTTTAGGGCCATCGAAAATCAATGGGAAAAATGCATGCTACTTAAGTAGTCGTTTTTTGTAGAGTATAATTTTTATATGCATCCGGAAAGAAGTTTGCTTAAAATCCAGCATCCTGAGGTAACTGAATTATTATAGAATTATACTGCAGACTGGTTAGTTTTACAACCCTACTTAATTAATCTTTTCGAAACGAAAACGCATTTTGGAATTTCGGTCGACGTTTCATGAGTCAGCCCACCTACTGTAAATAGCAACCGCTGATCTACTCTGATTGTTGAGTTGACCACAGAACAGCATTTTAAAAAGTTTCTAATTATGAGAGTTTTTAAGCCCGCGCAATGTTCATTCACACAGTATCGTACCTGTCCGCTTACCACAATTCCTCATCAAATGTACAACGTAGTCCGCATCCATTGCAAAATGTAATGGACTCTGTATGATATCTTTATAAAGACATCGAAAAGTATGTGATTTTCTTTACGCGGAACGCTTGCACCTTGTAGGCTGAAATTGCTGAGCGCTAATGCAACAAATTATCAGCCTCCAAATTATTTGGCAATTAGAAAACTATTTCAAAACATAATTATAATCCTTCTTCGAGCATAAAATATAAATAAGACGTAACTCTCTATCAAACGACTGGGAGAAAGCATATTTTTGTTTGGCGTTTCTATAAAAATATTTGAATTTGCAAGGTCATCGAAAATCAGTGGGAAAAATGCATGCCACTTAAGTAGTCATTTCTTACCGAGTGCGATTTTCTACAGGAGATAAAAAAGAAGTGAATTTTAAAGCTGACATTCTGCCGAGTCCGAAATATTATAAGATTATGTCGCAAGATAATCAGTATTACAACCGCACCTAAGTAATCCTTCCTAATCGAAGACGCATTTCAGGATTTCAGCAAACATTTCATGAGATCGGCCACTCACTGTACACAGAGAAGTACTACCGAAAAAAACAAGAGAGATTGAAATGGACATTTATAGCTTATTAGCTTTTATCAGCTAGCCATACACAACCCTAGGTTTGGAACTCCTCGGACTCGAGCCCGTGTTCTGTTGGTCAAAAGTCCAGCGGACGTGACTCAGTTACTAGAGCATGGGACTTCTAGCCAACAGGACGCGGGCGCGTGTCTGAGGGGTTGCGAATCTGGAGTCGTGCATGGCTGGCTGATGAACCATACATGTTCATTCCATGCTCCTTTTTCTCTGTTAATAGTCCTTCTCTGAAGGGTGCCCTAAAAAGTCAACTATTCGCAACGGAAATGATGCTTCGCTTCAAGTAAAGCCTGTAAATGTAAGTGACGAAATCATCATATGAAGGCGAGTGATTCCGTAAATTCTAATGCAACGTCGAAAGTAACCTAAACAGGCCATTCTATTCATAAATATTTAAATTGATAGGTAAATGAACCTGACAGTATGTTCAAAAATTTCATCTAAAATAATCTCATTGTGTTTTTTCAGGTAAGCCGAATGTAGAAATGTTCCTAACCCATGACTGATGCCCCGTAGTGCATGTAGTCTTAAGAGAAGCAGTGGGCTATAAAGGTGTCCAGTTAAGGGGAACCCCTACATGGATGGTGAATCGCATTATGCAAACGATGACTACTTCTCACGGTCCTTGACTGACATCCCACTCTCATCTGCTGCTTCCTGAAGCTAGGCCCTGACTAGCGGACACGCCTGGGTAACTACCTCAGTCGATGGACTAAACCAGATGATGGTATTCGGTACTGTGTATCCCCACACCAAGTAATTCTGCTCCAACGCACATCCCTCCCACTTCCTCCCTCCACTCCCATTCCCCTCTTTCCTTTTCCAATTCAAAAAGTCCCGCGAATGGGGTAACGCCTAACCCCGTAGGTGGCCCAAGCTAACTCGGGTTGCTCCCCATTAAACAAAGCCATGAAACACAGTAAGGTTCGACATGCGTCTGGGATGCCTCAGTGGCGTTATTTAGGGATACCAATGTTTGCCCCCTCGCGGGGAAGGGAATAAAAAAAGCGCTCTAGACAAATGCTGGGGAATCACACCATCCGCAAACATTTCGTGGCTCGTAGATGCCAACCCTGCGGTCGAAGCCCAACAAAGAACGACAACAACCCTAGTTCCCTTCTGCCGAACTCCACAGGCTACCAGGGTGAGTCTGTTCATTCTAGCAGCCTGGAATGTTCGCTCTCTCTCTTACACAATCCGAGGGGCAATCGGCCAGAAAGGAGGATGATACTGGTCGCTCCAGAATTGATGTGCTACACGGTGGGTATTGCTGATCTCAACGAGACCCTCTTCTCCGGACAAGGCCAACTGTAGAAGGTTGGTGCCGACTGCATTTTCTTCTGTAGCAGCCACCCAAAGTCAGAGTAACGCGACACTGGCGTCGTCTTTGTCATTCGGAACGACGTTGTGGGACGAATGCCGTGTCTGCCGCATGGCATCAACGTTCGCCTCGTGTCTCTGAGTCTGTCTACTCGGGGAGCCAAATTCATCACCGCCTCCAAGGCTTACTCCTCCCAATGATCAGCGCCGTCTAGGTGGAGAGAAAGTTCTACAAGGACCTGCACGCCCCCTGGCGACAATGTCGAGGGCGAGCAGGCTCTAACCCAGTCAGCCACTGCGTTCACTCTCCCCTCGGACAACTGGCCGACTCAAACAGCGGACTAGTGCCTGGGATTGGGAAGAGTGAGAATGAGTTTGGTGGTCTCAGGGCAATTTCTTACTTTACAAAGTATGACGCGCTTTGGTATGTCTCGGCGCGTCAAAAGCCCTGCGACAGATGCATTGCAAGTCCACTACCGCAATAAATGGATTCACGCATAATCATCTGCTGCTGCCTCCAACCTGCTGTGGACCACATTGTGGACGTCGTCGGTAACGACGGTCAAACTGCCGACGTGTGAAAAGCAGCTCCAAGACCCACCTGAAAAGAAACAAGCGCTCATGTACATGTGAATGTTATAAATTCCGAATTTCGACAACGGTATCTCAGTAAAAGTGTATGAGGGGGCTAATACTCTGCCTACACATAACCCTGTTTACTGAGCTATCTCAAACACCTAGTACAATAACCCGAGCTCTCCAATGAATAATGTAGCAACCATGTCGACGTGAATTATATTGGGGTTTTTATATTACACTCTTGGTGAGTTTTCTGATGAAGGACCCGATTTCGGTTTTGATTTCTGTGTGTTCTCTTTTGATGTGGCCTGTGATATTTGTATTTTCCTATGACCATGTCTAAGATGTTTTTGCTACATGCCAACGCCTTATTTTATAAATATTTATCACGCAGAGCTTCGGAGTAATTTTGACATTCCAACTTGAAGATGGTTGCACCTTTCGTATCCAACGGGATTTTCATACGTGCTCTCGTCCCACCGCAATGTTTGCAATAAACATAACATCTTTGGATAATCTACAAACGTTTAAGAGAAGGCTGCGCCATTATCTGAATACTGACTCGATTAAACTTTTACATTTCTCATCCTTCCGGGACAACTTTCTCTATGACATTGAGAATGGGCCACCCGGAATTTAGGACGCCGCCATTAAATTTTGGTATCCTCTCACATATGTTTCTTTTATGTGTAATATTGCTTCCTGATTTTCCTCATCAGAAATATTGATTTTTTCGACTTTTAAATTCATGCATCGTGCATCTCACAGAATGCGCTTTATCGACGCTCTTTGCGGAACCTTCTGTATTTGCCATACACTAGTAGTCTGGTCGCATCTCCCTTGCCCCCTCCTTGGCTGGACTGTAACCGATCGCATCTGGTTCCTATCGCCTCGAGACTGGTTTTCTATTCGCCCCTTTCACATGAATGGCCTCATCCGGCATACGAATTTTGTGTTGATGGTGTGCATTTCGAACCTTTTACTCAAGACCACACACCGTCCACTTCTGCCTGACCCGCCTTTTTACCCCTTCACGAAATCCGTTCTACACTGCCACGTGGAGGCCGGTCCTATCTGCTCTTTATATATTAAGAAGCAAGAGTTTTTTCTCCTATAGTTTTAATACAATCATATTCAGTTTCTTCATGTTAGGAGTTTTTTTCACTGCTAGCTCAAATTCTTCGTAACATACTACTTATTAAATAATTATGAATTAGGTATTGTATAAATTCCGGTAAATGCTAAACTAAATATGAAATTCATTCTTACTTCCTATGATAGGACCCCCAGCGGTCTTGAATAAAAATTATTGCTATTATTATTATTTTCATTGCCTGGTCTGTTGGATTAGGCTGGTCATCGAAAACTAATAATTCTCTAGGGCATCTTGCCATAGGATTCTTAAATACGGCACATCCAAATACTTCCTACTCAAGCAGATGCCGCATGATTAACTTAAAATTCCCATGGGTTCAGAGACCAGAAACAGGTTTTATTTTGTTTTTTTGCATTAATAGCAGTCCAAATCTTCCACGGATTTCATCCCTTAACCCTAATAGTCGCCCAAACAATCTCCACAACTCTTACTCGATTATGCCTCCCCCTTGTCCTTTTCTAACTTTAAGCACTCCCTCTTCTTCGCGTCCAAGTATACCACTGTTTGGAATAAGCTGCTAATCGATATAAGATCGTCAAGTACTTCATACACTTTATAAGAAGGTTGCGCCTTTAGCTAAATACTGACTCTATTAAACTTTTATTTTTTTTCATCCTCCCAGAACAACGTCCTCAATGACTTTAGATGGAAACATCGGGGATTTAGGACGTCGTCCGAAATTACCGTATCCGTTCACATTTTTGTCTCTGCGTGTCGCTTCGCTTTCAAGGGTCTCTCACCACAAACTTCGAGTTCTCTGATTCTTTCAGCCCATGCACCGTATCCTTCACGAAACGCGACACCCTCTCTACTTAACATCTCAGAGAAGTCATTCGGGATCATGTTGGCGTGTACGCTCTAATCCACCCCCGTCTCGCTTACCGCCGACGTCCATCTAGAATCCGTCCAGTCCTTTAGGAAGTCAAGATCTCACACTCATTGCCAGGCCCGCCCAGAGTCTGTCACCATTTAACGTCTTCAGGCTTTTATCCTATCTTCATGAGGAATCTTCCTTGCTCCCCCATATCACTTCACAAAGTATTTTCTTTTCCCATGAAGCTCTTCTTGAAAGTGACGGATCTCTCATGAGTTTTTTCATTGCTTCGTTCGTAGCTAATCGCTTCTTCATAACACTTTCAGTCTTTAGGTTGTTGAAAATCTTATTAAAAGTGCCATGTGTGGAAGGTCAGATAGCTGGCGGACGTGAAAACCGTCTTTACGTTGCATAACATAATTTCCAAGTTCCCTATACATCTAGGCGCTCACGCAGAACATAACTGTCAACATTGTCTCATTCAACCAATTGACTCAGCGTTAACATAGTTCCAGTAATGGCCGCGGTTCGCTTAGAAATAAAACTGTTATTTTTACATTATTATGGACTCGTATTCATTTTTCCGCAATATACTGAGCTATACCAACTAGTGATAAAAAATTCAATAGAAACGGTTACACGACGGTAAACAGTATGCTGGGAAAGGCAAAAGCATGAATTTGTCTACTGAATCCGGCTACAGACGCAGCAGGCAAACCTAAGATCAGTTAGTCAAGTTTTAATAGGCTGGAAATCAGCCGGAAGAAGCAGAGGATTTGGTGTTGGTCGCGGGCGCGTCCGGCACTATGTCTTCTTATCTGAACGGCGACCCTCGCCGTGTAAACAAAATTCATAGGTTTACACCTTCAGCGTCCGATGGAGCAGGCGAACCTATCGTCGACTACATGAACT
>CACRXP010001556.1:4545-22217 GCA_902702965.1 Spirometra erinaceieuropaei | reverse complement strand
ACGCGGCGATCCAGCACGTGCGGAGGAATCCGATTGATAAGTTAGTTGGACAGACTTCGCGAGGTCGCATGTCAGACGGATACCGTAGTGTAAACTGGAGAAATCGGTCTTCGCCACTCACACGGACGTAGATCCCTGTTCCGTCATATAGAACATGAGCCGATCGAAGTAGCTTTGTTGGTATGATATCATACAAAGTGACCAACTGCAGCAAATCTTAATAAGCAGAACCCAGCTCCGAGGTTATATCTGCGAAGCGGACGAGAGCGCGCTGTCAGCATCAGGAGTGGTGTTCAGCCGTTCACCAAAACAAACTTGGTCAGCAAGACCTGCATCTGCAATAACAAGACGTCGGAAGGGGACGGCGTTTTCACTAAAATCTGCGAGTCTTGTGTCAATACTCCCGCCTCGGCTCAACGAGCTAATTCACCAGTCGTGGAGAGACGAACTAGTTCTCGATAACAGTTTTCATCGTCCAGGGGGGGAGAGAAAAGACAATTTGCTAGAACTACTGCGACATCAGCCCCATCGACATTGCAGCAAAGGTTTCTGCGATTGTTATTCTCATACAGTCTTACTGTGCATATGTCCAACTCGAGACCCAATAAGATAGGATTCAAAGCCTAATGGGAATGCTCCCGTCAGATAATCACACTGCGGTGCGTTCCTAAATTCCATCATGGCCACCAGCAATCTAAGTTCGTCTATTTTTCCGGCTTTTTCGTAGAGTTCGATTCCGTCCTTGGTGGCTGTCTGTGGTGAATAATAGAGCAAAAAGGTATGCCGACAAAAATAATTACCGCGACAAATGCCTTCTATCTCTCCACTGCACGAGTTCTGGCCTGCAATAATACCTACCAGCCGTTTGATATTCCCTCCGACGTGTGACGGAGTTGCATTCTTCCGCTCTTGTTCAACTACGCTGTTGACCAGATTCTTGGAAGCGCCCCATGACTGATGGTTTCGGATGCTAGGCTGTGTATGTGGAACACAAGGAGAAACTGGGGGTTGCCTGGAGGCCACCAGTTGAGTGAAGTGTTCCTACCTCGTTTCGGATGAGATGGTTTGCTTTCGCTGCGGCAACACCACGAGGATGTCCCAGGCTATGCAAGAAAGACGATTGAAGTTGCTCGGGCACGTTCTTCATCGTCCGTTCCACGGTTCCAGTGTTGCTTTCCTAGTCTGACTCCGCTTCTCATTCGGAAGTGACGACGACGAGGCCGGCACAAAACCTGTCTCAGCGCGGTCTGTGTAGACATGGATGTGATTCCCGGACACTCGGTATTCGTTCTCCGTTGTCGTAGAAGAGAGCGGGTCGGAGCTGCCATCGAGGCATAAGCACGGCCGGACGAGGCAGGAGTAAGTAATTTCCCGCTGAAAGCTCCTCCGATCCGTTATTGTCAGCTTGTGGTTGAGGGTGACTGCGAAGACTACTAACGGCTCCCCGGCGATTCCTGCGTCCTCATTTCATACGTAACGACCTGTCACTTTTCATGCCGATGGGTTTAACGGCAGTGTTGGCTTAGTCCGTTGACACCTCTGTCTCCCATATTTCGGTCTGACGGTCGTGCAGTCGGTTGGCTGTTATTGTTGAACAACATCTGCCGATTTTTACCGTAAGACAGTCTCTGACAGGGATTTTGTTGTTCTTACGATTCGCAATCGTCCAGGAGATATCCTCGGTAGACGAGTTTCAATCGCGCTTCGTCTCTTTTGGGACGTTACCACTCCGCGTTGGTTGTCGTTAATTGTGCGGCAGAAGAAACTGTAGCACTGATTATTTGAATCGCGTTTCAGGTATCAGGTAGTTTTACTTTGGATATCATTACAGTAGGCTCATGCATAAGTCTCGTGACATAAGTTCCTGAAGTTAGAATCGTCATAAAGGTATGCGACACTTGCACTATCGACCGGTTGGATTGCTTCAACAGTGTCCCAGTCCTTTCGGTGACGCCTGCCGTAACCCAGTTTCGCCGGGAATTAGTCCTGGACAGTCTGCTTCGATTGAGGTGGCCGGTTTCATCTGAGGACGCCTCAGAGACGGTTTATATCTGCGACATGGTTGAGATCAAGCGAAAGGCCATCATAGTAGCCGGTTTCTTGTGACAGTCGATGTTTTGCCATCTCAGGGGTTGTCTCTTCTCAATAACGGGTAATGTAGGTCGTTGCCAAGGCAAGGCGTGAGGCTTCGCCTTCTGTCTCTGTTGTGCTGGAGTCCACCGCCGAGCCCGTTCATCACGCCTAGACAAGTGAAAAACCATACCATCTTTTGTCGAACCCTGGTCGCCTGGAGGAGGTCCAGGAGTCCTAACCGAATTTGACTGGTTTGGGATTCCGTGAAGTCCAATTAAGACAGACCGTGTCACCCATCCGTAGTATGTGGGCTTTCATTGTACTGGTCGACGTGTTTATTCCTATTTGTGATGTCTAGTAAACCTTAAGGAAAAAGATGAACGTAAGTTGAACAACCGTCATTTGAAACACGACCGCCGCACTTATTCCGGCCCACCCGCCTTACGTAGGAGACCGCGAAACTCAGGCTTGTGTGATCGGAGGATTTTTGGAAATAATGGTCATGCGTAGAACATATGGGGGAATGTGCCTGGGCAAATGCCGAGGGAAAGGCGTTCTATTTGTTGGAGGAATTAAAAACTACCAGTTACCGTCTATAGACGTGCTGCTTTGTGGAAAAGGGGACGGAGAACTCGAAACAACGGTTTACAGGAAGGCGACGAATAAATTTTGTATTCTAAGCATTCTTAGTAATTGCCATACCCTTTTGCGCAAACGCAGCTGCAAGAAGACACCCTGCCGCCATGTAGAAACACACTTTATCGGGCCAGACGACAGCGAGCTCAAGGTTCGGTGTCAGCAGAAGTTCGTTGCATTTAACAGACTCCATGACAGTTTTGTTCACAAATGGAGGAGAGGAAACTCGTGAGAGTAACCGAAATAAAGCTGTTAGTGCCCAGTGTCTTATATTGCTGGCGTGTCCGAAGAATTTACCCGACTGATGAACGAATTTGGGATTTGTGCCGAGCACAGAGAGGAAGCAGTAATACGTCGGCAACTCATGTGCCTTGGGCACTCAATTCCCATCAACCAGAAATCTAGTGTCATTTACCGGATAGAACAGAACTGTGGTCAAACCATTTATGTCAGTGAAACCGACAAACCTGTCTGAGCGAGACGGCATGAACACCAGATCGCTGTGAGGTGGAGAGACAAACTCATTGGTATCTATCCACTTGTCCTCGCCAAAACAATTTCAGCTTCGAGCGCGTGAGAAACTTAGAACAATCGGACTACCGAATGTCGCGCCTGTTGCGGTAAGCTTTTTACTTTTTCGAGGACTCGGTCAGTGGACGTGTCGATCTGCCAACCGCTTAACGGGCACTACGCAAGCGAATCCCTGGCGCAGCTGAGGATCATTCTTGGTGGTGGTGGGATAGATATGAAATGAGTTGCAAGGTCACATTATTCCTCGACGACGGCCTCGCGTGAGTCTTCCTTACCTCTTTTCGCCTTGGGGTTCAGTTTAGAACACGCGCAGGCATCCTCATGGCGGCCGGTTGCATATGCAGAAAGAGGGGTGCCGAAAAAGACCGGTGACTGGGGTGACCATTTCTGTCTTTTAGGCCGTCGTCAGCCAGTTAATCCTGCCTTGCCAAAGCTTATCACACCGTCCAATCGCCACCCCCCTCCTGCATTCGTGTTGCCAGTTCGCGGTCTGCTTGTAACGTAACAGTCTCCACGCCCGATGCGCCAGGCCACGCTCAAATGTTCGCCCCAGTCCAAGTGGTCTTTGTATAATTCTGGAGAAAATATTGATATCGAGTCAATGGGTAAGGCTGACGCCCGGGTTTGTCGTCACGCATCCTAATACTTAGGACTTTTTCTTGCTGTTTGAAAGACGTGCAAAAACTGAGGTGTAGCTCTCGTGTTCATGCTTTGGTGCCCAGGTACCATTTGATGAGACTTCACGACGTCTGTCCTTCAGTATGATTGTGGGCCTTCTGGGATTTCTCCTCTGTCCATGGAGTTTTTACACAGCACTTGTGTACCAACAGATGCGTACTGTTGAGGTTACAAGTTAATATGGTGTTCATTGCTTTTCGGGACACAGGTGTCTGCAGGCGACTGTCTGTTCGCCTTATAATTTGAGCAGGTAGGTGGTTATTCCCATCCCTCTATCGGATATCAGGGAAATTCGGAACAACCGTGAGAGCTTTGGCGCTCAAATACTCGTCGCTCGGTTCTTATAACGTAACTTCCGTGACTACCGGTAGTGTGCCGCGTTTGTCCATTTGTATCCGCAAAAGTGGAATACGAAGGGTCGATTCGACGGGCGGCCGAATTTTTTTTATCAATACGGGTCCCAAGACGTCGACCTGTATGGCTAGCGTAGATGCAGGAGCAAAAAACGCATAGGTTGCGGTAGTCTACTCAAGCCTGGTATTCCTTAGGGATGGTATCTGTTAACGACGTAAGTACTGCCCACAGGGGACAAACTTTTAAACGATGCGGCTGCCAAACCGGTTTGCTTGCTGGTCGGCTGATTTTGGACTTGCTTGTATACAAGGCGAAGGGCCGAATCTCCGCGGCACGATTTCCTTCGTAGGACTGGGGTCTTGTGGCTGTTTGTGGCGTCTGAGGTTAGACTGGAACAATCTACACGGATAAACCAGTTCTTTCTAAAATAGTTCGTCCACGCTGCAGTAGAAAGGAGCCCTGTGGAAGAGAGTCCGGGTGCAGCTTCTTTTGTGGCCTGTAAGGAGTTGCTTCCGTAAGTAAGGATGACCTTTGCACTGTATCCTCTCCTGTAAATGATTATCTTGAGATGATAATCACTCAATCTTCGTACGCCCATCCGCAGGCATGGGGGTTCTCTCCTGCTGCCTCTTAATGGGAAGATGCTACTGAGTCTATGATGCATTTGTTCAACTCTACAGATTTGTATGGTAACGCAGGTGTTATTTGTGTAGTGCGACCACATCTTGGAGTCGATATTTCGTATGAAGTCCTTTTCTAATCGTTTTAGGACTCATGTAGCGGGTGCTAGCAAATTGAGTGCGGAGTTCCGTAGCTTTCTGGTGGTACACATTTCCTATTCGTCAGTAGTTCATAAGGCAGAGATTTAGAGTTTACATAACATGCTGTGTCGGGATGCGCTCAAGATGCACAGAACAGAGGTACCGCTGTGGATCATCCACCTCCACTTCTGGTGGTATAGGCAACTAGAACGCCTGAATGACGAATCTCACTACAGGATCAACAACACTCCTGGATTCCGACAAAGCAGCTAAGACCCCGAAGTAACTTTTGATGAAGTCATCCTGCGTTTTGGTATCGTTGCCCTGTTTTCCTTGATACTACGCGGTTTAGCAGTTGAAGACATGACTTGACGTTGCAGGACAATCCTGTCGCAGGCATTATTAACAGGGCAGACTTCAACACGGCATTCGCAGTTAACATTACAAGCTTCTTTTTGGTACGATGACAACGCACACGTTGCTGTCAACATTATTGGTTTGGGAAATTCAGCCGGAGGCTGAAAAACGTTTCCTGTGATACTCCTTGTCAGTAAAGATGCTTTAGACAGTTTTCTCTCGTTCACACATTCTTGCGTGCAAGTTGTGTGTCGTGAAGCATTTAAGCAAGGGTTTATAGAAGGGGATCTGATGCTGAGATCATTCTCAATTATAAAAACAGACGTTCGGTAGTTAAAAAAGAAATCACCCTTTAGTTTTAAAGCAAGGTTGATCTGTCCAAGAAAAATTCGGCCTTCTTCTATAGCCTACAGAGATAAGAAATACCACAGACCTCGGGCACGCCAGACGGTGATCAAACCGAATGACATACGCGTGCCACAGAAATTCTGCACACTGCTCTATGTGCCAGTTAGTCGTTTCAACATCTACACTGCACACCAGCCGGCGTTATTTAGCGCGGATTTGTCACAGGACTAATATTCGACAACAACATTATTTACCGGATTCCATGCGACCACTAATCATGTGCGCGCGCGTCGGCCATACAGGCCGATTTAATGGGAGTCGTATTAGCAAACATAAGCTGACTGATAGTCGATGAAAGCCCCTGTCCCTCGGCTGGGATTACAGGCTCAAATGGTCCTCGTCGTAAAGGAACAAAGACCTACGAAAAACCATCAATGATCACCCACGTTCTTGTTAAAACAACGACAATTGTTCCACTTATTACTGACCTGTCCTCTTCCCAAACGTTGCAGGCGGACATGCGCAGTGTCGTTATGAGTGCGCACCACCTCGCTTTACACCGAATGCGTCTTATCCCCCTATTAGTTTTTTTCGTATGAAAGTCCGTCGTTCATTAATCACTTCAACGCGCATAAGTACACCGAGCTCTACCCCCAAGTTTGCTCTCTGTCGTCTTTTCTGTTGTAATTGGATGTATCGGAATGCAATGAAAAGACAGAGCACAACCGTTTTAGATTGCTAGCTCTGGCGCCAAGCGCGTGAATGCGCATGGGCTCTGTCCGCTGGCGGCCAATCAGTGAAGGGCGCGGTGTCGAACTCGCTGCACGCTGGCGCCAAGTTACCGTGGCTTGGGCGGGGAATTGACGGGGAAAGTTAGGCGGATCGAAGACGGCACGGGTGAGCGGTCGCATTGGAAACCCCGTGAGTCAACTACCATAGATATATGTCGAGATGTCTACTCAGTATATGGAAGGTAGAGGAAGGAAGGCGACATCTTGGACGTACATGTATTAATCGGGATTTTTGACGCTGATTCTGGAATATCACCGGAGAAGAGATGGACGGGAAACCGTAAACCCGACACAGGCCAGTCTTACAGACGATTGAGTCTTCCGGCTGACTTTTCTGTGGCCTTTCCTTTGTGCTCAGGTGACACGGAAAGGCCTGCATGCGGACGCTAAGCACAGGCCGCCTTTTCGACTACACGGATCGACTCGTTCGGGACAAATATGGCGGCACCGCAGCACGACAAATTCGGTCAAACCGCAGTGGAAGTCTAGGTCAGCAAGCTTCTCTAGGCAGGACTGTGGGAATTATGTGGACGTGTGGAGCTGTATGAATAACCTGGTGGTGGCCAACAGTGCTCAACAAATCCTCTGTCGCGCTGCGGGATGTTAAATAAAGCTCCGGCGAGAGTCGGGTTTAGGACCCCACGTGGCAACTCCAACATGGACACTAAAATTCCATGTGGCTGCAGACATCACATCGTTCCTACTGGTTGAAATTTCCCGGGTTTCCTGGCCGAATGTGAGCTTGCCAGCGGTGGTTTATTCAAAACCCGTCATCTTCTTGAAAACTGGCTCTTATTGCGCTCAATGTCTTTGCCTTAAGGCTTTCGGAAGAAATTTATTCCCTGTGTTTTCTTGCATTCTGCCTGCTCTTCGTTCTGAATGTGGTCCCACCTTTAAAACCTCCTCTACCACAACTCAACACGTGAAACGGCTCACAGGCTACCTCAGGTTAGTTGAGGTCCCACGCCCTACCGTTACCAAAGCTTCACTTACGGTCAGTGGAAGTTTCAGTCCAGTATGGGAGGGCAACATACCCACTTCAGTGCTGGTCAGTTATTTAGAATAATCGATGGTAGGTGTTAAGTTCAGTCCTTCGGTACCTCGACAGTTCGTAGTGTGGTCTTAAACGGGTGTCAGGGGGGTGGATTTGCTGAAAAAGCTAGAATATTACGTGGTGTGGCGTGTTCTAGGGGGAAAGTGAAAGGTGGTGGAGGGTTTCGTGATCCAAGGGGCAGCATTTAACGAAGACAGAATTTCGCCATAGGAGCAACCTCGGTGTCATCGATGAAAGTCAGAAGTCAACACACCTGCTCGCACAACTCCTCACCTCTTATTGCAGAAAACTTTCGATATCCAGTTTTGTTCCAAAACATCCTTGCTCACTAACCAGAACATGTTGGACAGATAAACATTCACTTGACGTGCGTAGGCCCTTTATTCACGCGTGGATTTGGCGCTAAAATCCCAGCCTCCCTTAGTTCGACCACCAATAGACGGTTGACCCTGAAATATCTCTCAGAGGCAAAAGCCAGGATTTGAGGAAAAATATGTCACGTTGGTCGGCCTCATGCTGATTGATTTTTCCCTCCTTTCGCTGCCTCGACCTCTCGGGAGATGGTTGACGGGCGTTTTGTCTGCGTGATTAGTGAGTCATCACTACATCGGGGGGAGGTGATTGAACTTTTGTCATGTGGTTACTCTGGCAGTTCATCTTCTTTTTCACCGAGTAAACTTGCGTCGGGTCGTCTCTCTATGGTCTTCTTAAGTCCGTTGTGGTTGTTCAGTCCTGAGCTCTACGATTTCAATAAGGTAGGACTTTGTAAACTGCAGGAAGGTCCAGATGCCTGATGACGGAGTTGGCATCGGAGTACCACTCCTCGAATGTTATTCTTTCAGCTTTTGTGTTGCCTCGGCCTAGGATGGTAGCACTGTGGAGGTCGAAAGTATGCCCATTTTCTCCAACATGTGTTACAAGTTGAGAATTTGGGTCCAACCTCTAAGTGGCCGATTTGTGCTCTTGTAGGCGGGTATGTAATTTCCGCCCAGTTTCTCCCATATAATTGCAGTCGTCCTCATTGCGACCTATTTTTTAGATAACCGCCGAGGCTTCAGTGGGTGACGATGGGTCCGTAGGTTGCATGATACGGCACCGAATTGTTGCCTGGGGTTGATGGGCTATACTTACTTTGGCAGGTTGTAACAGTCGAGAGACCGCCTCAGAGATCCATTTAACGTAAGGAATGGCCCTCCAGACTTCGGGTTGCTGCTCATTTGGCCGTCGTCTATGCGTCCGTCTATGCTTCTCTCGATTAAATGTTTGGGATAGCCGTTAGCTTGAAATAGGTTCTAAAAGTACAATCGTTCGGCTCTTTTATCTTCTGGCGTGTTGCAGTGTATTTTGACTCTCTGGAATAGAGTGTGGACACAGCTACGTTCGTGAGACAGAGGATAGTTACTGATAAAGTGTAGGATCTGTCTCATAACTGTGGATTTTCTAAATTCTGTGGTTTGTAGTTGTCCAGCTGTACACCGGCGCACCAGCACGTCAAGGAAGGGCAGTTAGTTGTTTGTTCCTGCCTCCACCGTGAATTGGATATCCGGGTCAACCGAGTTCAGTAGTTCCTTTAGGTGCTCAATGTCAGTTGTTTTGACAATCACGAAGGTGCTATCTACACAGCGATCCCAGAACTTTGGTTGACACTTGGTAAACGCCAATGTTCTGCCCGTTGACTAATTACTTCAACGATTAGGCCTGATAGAGGATGCCTTGGTTCGATGGCTTAGGCGTGTACCCTCAGGAGGGAGACAAACATTTGCGTTTTGCCTGTTTGTGAATAGTGTAGGAGGCACCATATTGGTCATATGGGGTGTTACTAAATGGGCCTACGATGCAGAAACTTAAAAGTCAACAAGACATCAGATGTCAGTGGCTACTTTGCCGGATTGACTGTCGAACTAAGTGCCCCTGCTGCACGTGGTACTGAATATGCTCTGCTGTCAACCGGCCCCCATCTTCTCTGTGATACCATGCCTCGGTGACCGCTTCGGCCGATGGGTCAGATTCGACGAGGATAACCAGTGAGTACCTTCGTCGATTTAATTTGTCTTGGGTAGTCTCGCTCGGTATGACGGAATTAGACACGAGCAGGGCATGGATATGTGTACCTCCGACCTGTCTTCGAACAAAGTGCTTTTTTATGCATTAAAACAAGCATGTGGCGCGAATAGAACTGCCTTCAATCAGCAACATGACGGCGGAGTTCCCTGCTTTTATAGACGTTTTCACCGCAACCACCGCCACCACTTATTTGCCTTCGGGTACTCAGTATAATTTTGTCCTACAGCAGGACAATGCACTATAAAGCCTAGGTTACAGCGATCCTGCCCGGTGACTGAAGGAATCTGTGAGTACTTGTCCGACAGCACCCTTTCTGTCCAACGGACAGATTCACACCGTCCTGCTGTACGAATTTTGTTCCTTCTTGGTCGAAAGAATTTTTGCCCTTAAACACAACCATCACTACGTCTTCTTTACCCAAACCGCTCATAAGTGTGCTCACATGCCCAACGTTGGCATGATCAAATGAGCTCCTACAAATGGAATACACCCTTCAAACGCGCTGTCTTACAGTTAAATCAGACTGGCAGACGCCCATTAGCATCAGCCGGCGTGTCATCCTTCTACCTGAAGCCTCTTGACGGAATACACCATTCATATCGATGACCTTTCCTTCCTGCCGCTAGGCGAAACGTAGGCACAACTGTGACTACTGAGGTGAGTCTATTTGTGGCACTGTTTTTTCTGTGGACAGTTGGTCCAGGGGAAGGGCAGTCAGCTCCTACTGTATTCGACTTTTGCTTCTGTAACTTAAATAGAGTTAATTTCCAGCAATCCGAACTGATACAAATCGATTTGTTCTTAGGTTATGCAATCACAGAGCGGATAGCATGGGTTGCTCGCGTGAGAGAGGTAGATCTGGGAAATGGGGAGGGAAAGCTGTTATTTTTATTTTACTCGAAAGGGTGCAGATGCGCGCAAAAAAATCGGTAAGAGGTCAGAGTACACTGTCTTACGAGACCCGCCTGAATAACCTTAAGCCCTCTCCTCCGAATCATAGGCAGTTGCGCGGAGACTTGATACATCTTTCCGTATCGTGAGTGGCTTCAACTGCGTCCTCCGGTGTGACAACGTTTTCTAACTCGCCACCACAAATAACTTCCCAAGACATCCCTTCAAACCACGTGCTTCCAAAAGGAAGATTGGATGTGAAAATGTATTTTTTTCCAACCGTGTCGTGGAACCGTGGAATAACTTGCCTGAGGCGGTTCTCTCGGGTGAAGTGGCAGCAGGACACTCGTAATCCGAAGCCGAACATAAAACACAAGGATGAAGCAAAAAGAAGGAAAAATGGAGAAAGAGAGGGATCAGACGACGGAAAGGAACCTCGTCGTATGAAAGACTATACAAGTCGAGTGTGAGCGTCATCGGTACGGGTAACATGCCTGTAACGCCATATTGCGGGGGCCTACGGTTATGTGAAAGCCTTGAGTAAGCCATCTGTCAGGAGTTGGAAATAACAAGATTATTGCAATGCCACTCTAACCTATGTTTATTCAGTTTATTTAGTTATTTGGCAAGGATAATTGGCAAAGCCTTTGAAACCCCTATTGATTACATGTCAGCTCGTTCGAAATAACTGTACACGAACAAAAAATATTCACTATTAAAACAGCACTTGATTAATTTGAGTAGCATTGTCTCAGAGAAAATATTTGTGGGGACGTGGGGTCTTAGTTCAGATTTAGACTGTCAAGGGAAAACAGGGGACACAAATAATCATCTAAGCGTTTCTTGAAGAGTTGCGGGGACGTAGACTCCAGGACTGACTGAGGGAGATCGTTCCATTTCTCCACTACCCTCTGCGTGCAAAATTCAGAACGAAGATTCAGCCCGGACATTGTTGTCCGTAACTTCATCGAGTGACCACGAAGATTGGGTGAGAGGTGCCACTGAAACATGTCCTCAAATTTAAGTTCATGCTCAAGGCCATGTATTATCTTGTAGACGAGGATAAGATCACCTCTTTGCTGCCTGTAACACAGAGGGAATAAATTAAGGCAATTCAGTCTGTCTATGTAGGATTGGCTTTTTAGACCGTTTACCAGCTTTGTTGCACGCCGTTGTACTCGTATGAGGCATGCTTGGTCCTTTACTAGCCATGGCCGCCATGCTTGTATGCCATATTCTAAGTGGGGCCGAACGAAAGTTCCGTAAACTCTCCCAAAAAAGTCTTGGTCAAAGTTTACGAAAGCCCGTTTGATTGCATGCAGCACTCCCATGGCGTTTTTTGCAGCCTTGTGGCGCTGCAGTGTTGGTTTCAGGTTGTTCTGTATCCAAACCCCGAGATCCTTCTGTGAAGATTCTGCGGGGAGCCTTAAATCTGTCAGATGATATGTCCTCAGGCTCTCATTTGAATGAGCGTTGCAAGGGAGGCAAGTTAAGATAATAGGCCTAAAGCTGCTTGCGGTCATCCTGCTACCTCCCTTATGTAAGGGAACGAGGTTAGCTGTCTTCCACTGTGAGGGCAGCCTTTCTGTTCTCATTGACAGCTCAAAGAGAGTCGAAAGAGGCTCTGATAGCTCCGTTGATAGCTCCTTAAGTATCAACCCGGGAATTCCGTCGGGTTCAGAAGACTTATCAGGTTTTATTTGACTGAGGACGCGTCTTACTTCTTCGTCGACGGAAAAGGCGACGGTTTCAATGACGGCAATATCTTTGCGCATTTGAAGCTCCCGGATATCTCGGTTCATTTCAAACTGCTGATTGTCTTGTGGGGATTCCTCCGTAAAAACCGATTGAAAAAACTGAGACAGTAATCGCACTTTCAGTTGCCCTTCAACTAATAAGTTTCCGAGGCTATCCTTTAGACACGCAATTTCGTCCCTATGTTTCCTCCTACTGTGGATGTACCCGTAAAACTTCTTGGGACATGTAATGGATTCTGCTATCAGTCGACGCTCGAAAGAAGTTCTAGCAACCCGTATTTGTTTGCGGCATTTATTGCGCTGATCCTTATATTCGGCGAATGACCTTAGATCTCGAAGTTGCAAATACTTTTTCCATAGTCTCCGTTTCTTCTTCGTGGTCTTTTTTGTCGTCGGATTGACCCACGGCAGTCGCGAACATGGTCTTGTCATTTTTATTTGACAATGGGAATTAATTAGACGCTCTATAATCCCGCGAAAGTACTGACAGAATTCGTCTGAATCTTCTATGTTGACCAACCAGGTTTCCTCCGAAAGAGTGCGTCTCATTGCGTTAAAGTCACCCTTCCAAATATTTCTGCACCTCTGGATTTTTGGTTCTTGGTTGGATATGAGAGAGCACACGCAGGTAAAAGCAATATGATCGCTTAAACCGAATGGAGGTTGTGGATTCACTTCCCGTATGAGTCCTTCATCTTTATTGAAAACAAGATCTAAACAGCTAGATCGTTGTCCTTCTCTCATTCTTGTTCCGAATTTTATGTACTGAATGAGGTATTAATTCAGGGAGAGTTGTAGTAGCTTGTGGTCAAATGACGTGGACGGGGCGTTTGTTAGGGGAAGGTTCCAGTCTATTCCTGGAGCGTTGAAGTCACCCAGAAGTAGTAAGTTCTCCTGCTTACAAAACAACTCCAGTGCACTAAGTAATTCCATGTCGGCGATTTCATTCGAGCTGGGAGGCCGATAGACAACACACAGGTTCAGTGCCGGTAATTGTTTGATACATATCTTGCATGAAATTATTTCAAAATTTCGGGGCGCACCATCGGATATTTCTCGTTGACAGCACGCAATTTCATTTGACGCATAAATAGCTGTGCCTCCTCCTCTACGCTGAAATCTGTCACAACGGAACAGTTGGTAGCCTTCAATTCTGACTTCGCTACTACTCATTTCCTCAGTCAACCATGTCTCTGTTAGGACAATTATGTGTGGCTTCTGTTCAGAGACTAGTAATCTGAGTTCATCTGGCTTGTTGAGAAGACTCTGACAGTTAGTGTAATAGATTTCTAGACGGCGGCCACTGGTTCGAGCAGCCTCAGGAGTTGGCACCTTTGCATCGGTTAGGCTCTCAGAATGATGGCCTTCGGCCAGAGAAATGACCTTTTGACCTGAATTATTTGTCCGTTCTTGATTTGTAGGTGTGTTTCGCCGCTGCTTCTCCGCTTTTCCAGCTCCGTCATCAGCTCTCTCATTTTCATTCGCTCTTTTGGCTCGTAATCCGGCTGAAAAAAACTTCAGGATTTGCCTCGAACAGTAGAACGCTCAGAATAAATCAAGCAGGAGGATGTTTTCGTCTGTAACTGTCGAACTATAAGCGCTGCCGTCCCTCTTCCAGGCAAAACCAGCACGTCGGTCCAGGAGGCACAATGTGAACCTATTCAAAATCCATATGAACCTTCAGGATGCGAGCAAACGGAAGATGGAGTAAGCATAAACAAACCCTGAATGAAAACCGTAACCCCTAGCTCCGCCTACCAAACTGCACATTACAAGCATAACGTGAACGTAATCACACCTACTGAAATCAAACCAATAGGTACACTTATGGTTTCGTTGGGTCTGGCTACAAACTACGAACCTACCGGGCATTTTTATGAAGGAATCAGCAGAAGATACATACTAAATGCCAGAGAATATAGAATTAAAAGCAAAACTTCCTGTATTTTAGCAAATGGAACTACGTCCTCCGTCTTTACTTTGGGATTAACCTCGCATACCTATTTATGTGTATTTGGCAAGAGGCAAAGTTTCCTGGAAGCAAAGTAACAGTATTGCGTGCATCTTCGAGACTGGCTCCCATCACGTAGTCAGAATGGGAGGTCGTGTACAAAAACAATTAACTACGCAACCGTGTTTAGCAAAATGTTCCGCAGTCTGCCGAAACCTGCGCCAACGCATGTCAGCCGAATTTCGTCATCCCGTCTGTATTGGCTAATCAGACCTTCATTTCTCTTCCGGAAATTCGTATGTAACATGCAAATCGACACCCCGCTTTATTCATGCCTAGTCTAAGAGCGCTTCTTCCAGAAATTCGCGGCATTTTCATGTAGAGCAGACGCCAACAAGGCGAGTGATCTGTCACGAAAATGTGTGCTCAGTGTCCAGTGCCTGCATGGTCGCCGGGGATAGATGATCCTATCTCCCCATCGCTTACTGAAGTTGATGCATATGGGTTGAGACGGATCCACCAGTTTCGACACGAGAAAAGAAATTAAAAATGGAGCACGAAATTTTGTAGACAACACTCTTTCCATTGAGGTCGCCAGCCCTGTCCTTTGGGTGTACGAGTTGGGTGCGCAAAGTAGTTGCGGGTTGGTGTGCCACTTGCAATCGATACTTTTGTGGATGTTTTTCGTCAAGCTCGGATACATCCTTCACGTACGAGGAGGTTCGTTAGGTAATTGTTCTTAGTGTCGGGGCATCAACACTTTTGAAATACCTACCTGCTTTAACTGTTGCCTCATGCCTTGGGGCACAAAGTTACGCGAGGAACTATTTCGCTCAAATAATTTGAAGAAAATTGCAAACCTCTCTTGATGAATAGGAACATGTTCTTAACACAAACCTGCGACGAAAATAAAGCACTGCATGCACTTAAAAAGGACGGGAACGAAATCGTTCTGCCGACCGACAAATGAGGGTCTAGCAGCATTCCAAATAAGATTGACCGCACAGAACATGATGCACTAGTGAAAACCGGTCCGACATACAAACCTCTGAGTGCTAAATCCACAAAATCACAGAACTCGTGTATTTTAAAAACATTAAACGCCTTATAGGAAGGAAACTAATCCCATGTGTTTTAGTCAAGCCCTTAAATCAGAGTGAACTAACAATCGCCAAGACATATTTACTTCCTAAAGTTCATGAAACACGTATTAATCGGTTGGCCAGATAACGAGATTCCAAAGTAGCAATTTCATCAGTTTCATCCACTTAGAGGGAACTCCGAAGACTTTATTAAATATTCCAACGAGATCTTAGGCGAACTAGAGGGAGAAACAGTTGCAACTAACGAGATATTGCCTTTATTCGGTGTAGTCCCCTGGCCATTTCGAGTCCGCTGGATTTGGCCAAACGCTACTCCAGTGAACTACACCAGGTCTGCATTACTGATGAGTATGCCAGCGTCCCCCCGAATGCTAGATCTTCTCATAGAGACAAACTTTTCCTCCGCCAAACATTGCCACCGGCAAATAGGATACGTTGATACAACTTAGCCTGTATCCGGCCTTCTAGCAGGAGCTGCAACATAGAAATTAGAATTTGTGATTCATTCTATCATTCAACTGGAAATTATGCCCGGGCTATTTCAATGAAACATTTTTCATCGTCAAGAAAAATCAGTTAGATGCGCTCCACACGAATCTTATATGAACATTTCCAGGAATTAATCTGACATACAAAATGGCGTTTGATGAACAACTCCCAGTTCTGGGAGTCCCTTACATCGAAAAACCTATGGAACTTTTTACACATCAGTTTACTGCAAAGAGACATGTTCAGGGGTCATTCTAAAACTTGAAAATGACTGTCCAGTTCCTCCCAAAATGAGTGCTACCTGCATCCGCATGCGTCTTCCCGTGTGATCCATCGAGAGTGCGTAGAACTTCATACTCCACTTCGAGACCTCACGGTTTTCCAAACCCGTTCAACTCGAAAGGTATGAGATAAACATTTGGAAAGGGGACTATTCTCATGAGGAGGGAAGCGACAGCTGTATCATGGGAGACTGAACTGCATGGTCGAGCAAACGACAACTGGAATACTTCTAGTTCCTTACTGAACGGATTGTATATTATAATTGTCTTGTTAGAAGACAGACAATCGAAAACCGCCCAAAATGGATAAACCTGGACTTGAAGGCCTCTTTCAGAAAAAGGAATCGTCTGTGGAGGCGTTACAGACTAAGTGGCTCCGAAGAACACTTACAGGAATAAAAGCGGCAACAAAACGTTTGTAAAAGTGAGGCCTCAAAGCTGCGAAGGAAATTTGAACTGAACATACTTCGAAATTCGTCTGAGCATCCAAAAATTCTATATGGTTATATACGAATTACTAAAAGGACTCAGGAGCTGATCCCTGCCCTGAGGTCTGAGATGGAAAAGTGGAGACTGATGACCAGGTTAAAGCGTCCCTGCTTTCCGACTCTTTCCAGTCCGTCTTCACCCGAGAAACTAGTTCTATATTTGCCCATCCATCCATTCGCCAGCCAACCTCTCCTCCCATTACCCTTCCCCCTCCTACACCCTCCTTACCCTCCTGAACTGAGGAACCACCCTTTTCATCGACCAAAGTTAGGGCCGAGCTACTCCGGCTGAAACCTGCCAAATCGCCTGACCCGGACAGAATTCCCGCACTAGCACTTCGTAAACTTGCTAATAAACTGTGCAAGCCATTATCCGATATATTTCAGAAGTCATTTGAAGACAGCGAGCTCCCGGAAGAATGGAAGTGCGCGCTCATTACTCCGATCCACAAAGGAGGCTCAAGACTTGACTGAGGAAATTATCGTCCCGTCAGTCTTACTTGCATCACCTGTAAAATAATGGAACGCATTATCAAAAGACACTTGATGAAATACCTGGAACAAAACAAAATATTGTGTGATACCCAACATGGCTTTCGTCCAGGGCGCTCCTGCCTAACGAGTGTTCTTTACTCGCACGAGAAATGGACACGAGCTACCGATAAGGGTTTTCGAGTGGATGTCATATTTTTTAACTTCAAGAAGGCCTTTGACAGTGTCCCACACAGGCATCTTTTACAGAAGATCTGGGATATAGGAATTCACGGAAGAATGCTCAAATGGATCAGAAGTTTTCTGTCCTCCAGACTACAAAGAGTCATCGTTGGGAACTCTGCGTCGGGATGGGCAAAGGTGGAAAGTGGTGTCCCACAGGGTTCTGTCTTAGGCCCAGTACTCTTCCTGATTTATTGTAGTGACTGCATCAACGAAGTGAATTGCGAGGCTCTCATGTTCGCGGATGACATAAAATATGGAGTGAAGTCAAATGTGATTGTGGAATTCTTTGCTGGCAAAGTGACGCGTATAATCCAAAACAGATTTCGGTGTTTATACGGTACTATTGAT
>CACRXP010001554.1:28061-53671 GCA_902702965.1 Spirometra erinaceieuropaei | reverse complement strand
TTATCAAAAAGAAGCAGTGATGAGCTTCCGTTGTCGGAAACTTCTGCTACCATCTCACTACTTGAAGTGGCGAACTAATCTCATGAGTGCACACGTGGGCGTCCTTTTGGGAGGATGGGATCACGTTTCTCACCAAGTAGATTACTGGCTACGCTCGTTCAAGCGATGTGACTTCTTTAAAAGTTCGAGCAAGTAGATGGACAGTGGGCAACAGTCGAATCATCTTTTAGACTCCCGCCTGGCCGAGCAGTTTGCCGAAAACTTCGAAGACATCTTGAGGCTCCCTCGACTGGAATAACCGTTTATGGTTTCCCTGCCGCCATCAAATAGCTGTAGCCTCACGCTATGTGTTAACACACGCTAGGCTTGAATCCCGAGGAATTCTGCGTCTTTATTCTTCATCATCTCCTTCGAGGCTGTTTCCTCAGCTGGTCATCAAGCATAGTGCGGGAAGTCCAGGTTGACTCCGCTCGTCTCCAGGTGTGCTTAAGGATCTTATGTGGGGCATAAAGATCGACATGTCTATTTTCATGCCGGTCACATGCTAGAATAGTTTCAGATGAATAAATATACTTACCCCTTTCGCAGTCTTCACACAGAATGCAATGACTTCTGCTATTGCCTAAGACGGTCTATTTTCACTTACCCTAAACGCCTGTGCCTTCGTGGTAAGCAAACATCCTCATTAATTCCAAATTCAGACATAATAGTAATGATCACGAGTTCAAGGATAGAACTGGAAGGTATTCTAGCTCAGTCGGGGCGTATCGGCAGACGGTTCCCACTATGGCAGTATCCTAACTTACAAGGTCTGGGGGCCCTATAAACGCATTCCATTCCGGAATCAGGATTAATTGGTTAGTGCCCTTTTACGTGACACTTGGAGAAATAAAAGAATCAGTGCACTCTATCTGTCTTTTTGTTAGTGATTGTGCGGGTTGGACGAACTGAATTTGACATGTGGAGTCCATCAGTAAATTAGACAGTCGGCCTTTTTTTCTACTGGAAGAGGCAAAATAGACCTTTACAGCTGTCGAATCTGTGAAAGGAGGAAGATTAGCCTGTCAAGTCCGTCTGGGACCAACCGTTACGGGGATTGAATACGTGAGCTCACTGAGAAAATGGAGCGTAGTGGCTCTAAAAATACGGGAAGGTTGCTAATATTACTACTATCAGAAGGACAGACGAACACTGAAAGTAACGGCATTTGCTGAGAGCAGTGGGAAAACTCACATCGCGACCATGGGTTTGTTTCACCGCCCCAACGAGGCACGGGGACAGACCGCACAATTCGAACGGTGCGAATTAGGGAGGGCAAAGGAGGCCGAACTGGATAGAACGGCATACGGCCGGCCAACTTAACCCTAGCTTCAACCCTGGTCTTCAATCTTACCCTAAGCTTAAACCTAAACTTAACCTCAAATATAATCACTTTGAAAGGTTAATTTGGCAAAGGCGCGTTTTCGGTAACTCGTCATCAGGCCAAAACGGTTACATGGAAGTTGAAAATATGCGAAGTTCACGGGGTTTATAAGTGACTCAGGGGCCATTAACACTCATCGCTCCCACCCCACCAGCATGGTGAGGTCGGCGTGTTATGGTCATTGGGTCACGGGGCGAGGGGGAGGGGTGACGTAGGCTGTGAGTGATGTTTGTAAGTCGGGTACGTTGAGCACACACCACTGCCATCAGGAGGTTGGGGCGACGTGCAATCATCATCCAAGGTCGGCGTTGGCTACGGAAGTCAGAGCGCCTGTGTCAACGTCTTCTGACAACATAGCACTGGATTGGCGAGCCGTATAGCCACTGCCTCGGCTATAGCTAGCACCCGTTGGCGCTAGCCTCTGGAGAAGTTTGCTGATGTCCCGTAGACAACCGGAGAGGCTTCTTTGGCACCGACTAAGTGATTCGTATCATTTTTCCAAGTTTAGTCAGGAATGCACCCCTAATATAACACGCCTGCGAAAATCCGATGAGTAGACATGTTATAGTAATAAAAATAGGGACTTGCATATGTAGTCGTTAGCATACCCCTCGACAGGACAGGTTGGAATCGTCAGTGGCTTTAGAAACAACTCTGAGTTTACCCTTCGTCATTCAAAGCCAAACGAATCTCTTGGTCAACTAGATTTGAAGCGCACATTAGAAGAGTTTACTGTCCGTCTCATGGAGATAGTAGTTTAATTAGTCGGGGTCAGATAACTTTTCTGACACTCGAGATCGGTAAGGTGGTCGGATCACTGCGAAAATCCAATGAATGCTCTAGAGCTGCAGGCTGTAACCCATGCGGATGGTCGCCCCTTGTAGATGCATTCGCGGTAGTCCCCATCTTGACATGAAGTTCCTCGCATACTCTGAGAACAATCGCGCTAACCATTGCCTGTGTCGTAGGTATGGTCACTGAAACGCTGACCATCGTAGTTACGCAAAGGCTGCCACCGTCAAGCTTACGTATGCAAGCATCAGGTGCCTGATGGACGACGTCATGCAGTCATGAGCACTCCCGGGTACGCAGCATGCCACGCTATAATTCAGAATACTTTCAATTATATCCTTTTTTGGACGCCAGTTGATAAGCATCACCGAAAAAAGTCGACAGGACGAGGATCCAGCCGGGACCCACGGAACCCGCATTCCCTCCCCACCGCTTATGCTTCTTTGTGCCCAGTCATAAAGAAGGTGCTCCAACAACTACCACCTGTACCCTCGTGCCAAACCATTTTATTGCTTCCATCACTGCCTAGGTGACCGCTGGATCCGACTGCAGGAGAGGACGTGAGTTGATTGAGGTCTGGAGCACTGGCCTGAACCCCGCCAGCTGGTGGAGAGATCTGTTTCCTCCCCCCGCGTACGCTACGCCGTGCAGTCGTTGGCCAGCCATAATGCCCAGTAGGGTTTAAAGGTCTGTAAGCGTCTGCCATGCCCGGATCAGCAGACCAGGGCCCTCGCAGCCTTGTATGTGCTGACAGTTCTCGGACACCTGGTTCCCTGCCGGTAGATGCGTTTGCGCTTCCGCTAGGTATACAGGCCGTGAGCATGGCTGCCCAGTCATTTTCGTCCTTCTGACCCGCCGTGATGTTGTTGCTTTTGTTGGTTTAAATCCTGGTAAATTGTTGTGTGGACCTGGGAGTGTGGGATGGAGCGCCAAGGTGCGGGCTCGACCATGCCATCCACCTGCGCCCTCCCCACCTCTGGTCTTTTTGACTCTGTCCTGACACCGCGGTCAGGCGGGGGCAGGAGAGAGTGCGGTAGATGCCGCGCAAGTTCATACTCACTGTAAACTAAATCACGCGCAAGTCACCATGCTTGCATCACCTTGCTGTGGAGCACACGGGAGACATCGTCGGACGCGACAGTCGGACTTTCATGTGTGTTTTGAGTCATATTTTAACACTTAACTCGAGATATCGTCAGTCGCAGGCCTACTCACGGCGACTTGATCCCTGGAAGATCCTCATCGCGAGAAAACAAGCACGGGATCAGGGGAAGCACAGTGGAGAAGCAGAAAGAGCACGGTTGGTGGTTTGTGTGCCCAGTAAAGTTTGCGCCTTTTGTTATTTTTTGTCGATGCATCCCTTAAGGAGCCCCACAGTCCTTCTTGCCTATGGAGGATTCTACAGGTTAACCTTGGGTCCACAGCGCGCCCTGAACTCCAGTGTCCTGCGTGCAATAGCCATGGTGACAAGTGGTAGACCGATCACCGTCGGCCGTCGTGGCGCGTTCTCAATGTGCTTACACTTTCGGCACTTCCTCGAGTGAGGACGTTGGACTTCTAACCAATAGGTCATGGGCTCGAACCTCAGGGGTGAACATGGCTGGCTGATGATGCCTAGCAAGCCAAAAACGACCAGTTCAGTCTCCCTCGTCTTCGTCAGCAATGTAGTTCTAGGCTGAATGGCATTATCGACAAAGACAAGGGGGACTGAAATGGCCATTTCTGGCTTATTAGCCGTCGTGTAGAAAACCCGAGGCTCGAACTCGCGACCTGTTGTTTAGAAGTCCACGTCTCTACCCACCGGGCCACGATCCCGTTGCCCTGTCGGTTTTCGATCGGGAATATACAATGGTAAGGGGCGCTCACCGATCGTTCTTACGGAACTCGCTCGTTCCGTTGTGCTTTACTGGCTCTCTCTCGAGCCCAACCAGCAGCCGCACGGCGGCCCATGATATAGGCGGAATGAGCGCCCCCTACTATTGTATATTTCCGATGTAAACCGACAGGCAACGGGCTCGTGGCCCAGTGGTTTAAAGCGTGGATCTCTAACTAACAGGTCGCGAGTTCGAGCCACGGGTGTGGCACACTTCGGGATTGGGTATGCCTGGCTGACGACGGCTAATAAGCCAGAAATGGCCATTCCAGTCTCCCTTGTCTTTGCCATTCTGCCTATATCATGTACCCCTGTGCGGCTGCTGGTGGGCTCGAGAGCGAGCCCGTAAGGCACAACGGAACGAGTGAGTTCTGTATGAACGATCGGTGAGCGCCCTCTACCAATGTAGTTCTACTTAAAATGGAATTTTTCTGCCAGTTTTTTTGGGGTTGTCAGTGCTACTGCTATCAGTCGGCCTCTGCGCCGAAAAGTCTACGGCTTGATTGCCCCCCCCCCCTCTCCGAGGGCTCACCGCCCTCCTTCACTTGAACCCACAAAGTTGCATGCCTTTTCGGCGGCCATGTGCGAGGGCAGAAGGGGCGTCTGTACCTTAAGATGATGCCTCCTGCAGATGAAAAATAGTTCAACGCCGGATTACGCACATGTTCAACTAAGTCACTGCCAGCGACTGCAACCTGACCGTAAACTGCGAGAGTACCCGCTTAACTTGATGTAACCGTTTTTTTTCTGCCAGCTTCATGGGCTCTTGCAGTTCGGTAGGTGACATGGCACAAGCGTCTACGGGTCACCCTCATGGCCCCTGCTCGAGCCGCATGTCAAGTCACATGCAGTGCGCGCTCGACTGTGAAGTACCCGCCGCCGCTGCTCTCCCCCCCTGACCAAACTTGACCCGCATGTGATGCCGGCTTCTCGGCCGGTGTCATCGCGCCTTCAGTGCTCTTTTTCGCTCTGAGTAAAGCCTAGATGCGCACATGTTAAAATCAGAGGGTTCATCTACACACAGAGAGACTTGTATACCTGCTCTTCGGGTGTTCTGTTCTCACCAGCGTGCTGACGGCGTTTTTAAGACTCAGTCCCGTGTAGCTGGCTTGCACGGGTGGGCTAGATCGCAGTTGGTAGCCAGGCCCCGTATTACAGGTGGCTGGGGGGGGGCTTGTTTACTGGGACTATTTTGTGAGGCTCCATAGACACATCTGACTCATTTGGCTTCCGTTTTACGTTTGAAGTTAGGATTAGGGTACCGGTTATTGGTTTCCGATTTTCGGGTTAGGGTTATGACTTTAGGCTTAGGTTTTCGGGTTACGGTTAGGGTTTGAACGTACGAATAGGTTTCAGTATTACGGTTAGGTTTCTCAGTTACGGCTATTTCAAGGGACAACGGTTACGTTTATGAATTCGGTTAGGATTATGGTTGCCGTTAGGGTTAACGGTTACCGTTTAAGTTTGAGGTTAGGGTTAAGGTCGTCGTCAGCTTCCCCATTCCTGGCTACCAACTGCGATCTAACCCACGGGTGGCTAACCTTTCTACAAGCCAGCTGCTGTGTGCCTCGTTAGTCGCCTGTTGGTAAAAAGCCACGAGCTTACTTTTGTGCCCTAACACTACTTCTCAGTATGCCTAGAAACTCGAGGCTTTCTAAACTCACTAGCATTGGCAGCAGGTGACTTTCGTGTTGACAACGAGAAATCATTAAACTGAAATAACTGCGGGACAACTTTACAAAGAACCACGGGTAGCGGTATAGCTCCCAAGTGGAGAGAGACAAGGTGTGTATTTGGAAGATAGCGAAACAGGGATTGGGCGGAATAAACTTCCCTGCAGTGGGTTTCAGACATTCACGCATACTTGTCGAATTCTTTTCTAGTTCAAGTCTGGGTGGCTGAAATATTGGCTGAGACTGGGGTTCAGGAGGAATTTGAAGCAACACTCCGCCTGAGAAACCTGACCTTATGGGTAGTACGTGGAGAACACCCGACCATTTGCAGAGGTTTTTGTCGGCATCCGAACACTTATATTCCTGACTCGACACAGCCGATGTCTCTGCGCCACCTGTGAACTTTAAAACGTCCGCCGCTGTCATTAATCCGGCTACAGACGTGAAATGTCCCTAATCAGGCGTTGTCCAGACTAGTAGTATTTGAGCCTTTGATATCATTACGAAAAATAAAAAACCTCGAGACACACATACTGTCCGAATGTCCTCTAGACAGTAGACAAAGGAACGGGCTCGGAGGGAGGTAGTGATGAAAAAGTTCTTCTCGGTAAATAGAAAATTGAAGTACTTTTGTTTAGTCATTCACCTCTACAATATGTATGTATAGACATATGAGATCATGGTAGAGGGACGCTCACCGATCGTTTTTACGGAACTTACTCATCCCGTTGTGCCTTACGGCCCTCTCTCTCGGGCCTAACCATCAGCCAGAGAGCAGTGGATAATACAGGCAGTGTGGGCATCGTCGGAAACGACGATCGATATATCATTGGCTCACTGGATGGGTAACCGTGGCGTGGCAAGATGCTAATAGGTCAGGTCAAAGGACATCCGTCATTTCAGCGCATGACTTGCCGAGCCCCATACGTGTGGCGGACGGGTCCTCAGGGACATGAGAAATTGATTGGTTGGGCCACCAGTTTGCAATTTTGGGATTGGTTGACCCCTTAACTAATCATGTCGACGTGATCAGGAGGCATTAAAGATGACATCGATTGCATCAGATGACAGGACGAAGGAGGGGTTTTTCCGTCAGGATTTGGGGATTTGGGCTTGAGATGCATAGTTAGTAAAGATAAGGATCGTAATTTCTTGGAACAATATTTCCCCTGTATGAAGTTGAAGCAAGCATACGCAGCGGTTGAGTACCTGCCTAAATGGTTTCTAAAGCAGGAAAATGAAATTCCTCGTTCTTCTATCACAAAGCACCTCCTGGACAGCCGTCACTCCGCTGACCCCCTAAAACATCCTTCCTAGTACTAGTTCGGGCATTAACAACTTGGATATTTTGTTACTTGGAGGCAGCCCACATGTGGCGGGAGAAACCCGACCCATGCAAGCAGTTAGACCACATGGTCAACCTCAACTTGCCCTGGTAAATCTCAGCCCTTTCGATTTGCATGCCTGCTCTACGCGCTAACTCCCTCGTGTTTTTAAATTACCATTTTATTGATTAGTCTGTCTGCGATAAACGATGACCTTGCTGTTTTATATTGATTTTCTCTGCGGAAGTTCAGCTCTCTGTATCCTTCTCATTCGTTATCTCTGTTATGCAGCGACAGGTTGCCGTTGATAAGCCGTCGCGAAATATGCTGGTCCCAATACATTCGGCTGTGTATGCTTGCTTCAAAATCGTAATTTGTGGCCAATTTTTCTTCAACCAGCCAACCTGAAAGCCTGCGCCCGGGGGGAGCTCGTACTTGAACGCAGATTCGACTGGTTAAAACTCCCGCGCTCCGCAGTTGTGGCCAGATCACACGCTCCGGTCAGTGAGGTTCTTCGGTCGGGCTGCACTGCAGGATGAAAAGCGGACAAACAAACAAAACGACAAACAGCCTGCAATCGCATGGTTTGCCTATACCGATACGCGAGAATGAAATGACCTGAGGAGAATGAATTGCTCACCGGATCAGGGGACTTTTCTGGCTGATGTTTCGAAGAGCTGGGGCTGCTCTCCATTGTCAAAGCGTCAAGTGAAAAAATCGATCAGCATTTTTGAATAGACTGCCGCATTAGTTGGCCCTGGGCTGATTGATTTTTTTCTTCTTTCTCTGCCTTGGCCTACTGGCCGTCGCCTGTGAATGTTGGTGGCCTCCTGTAATACGTGTCGTCACCTCAATTGGGGTTGGTTGCGTTTGCGTTCCCCTTTTGGGTGAAGTGGTCGACAGGCCGTGTTTGCTCGGCATTCTTAGGCTCCGTGTGATTGTCTTGTCTTTGTCACGGTGTATGAAGTGACGTAGGACTTTATAGGCCGAAGGAAGGTCTAGATGCCTGTTGATGGAGTTGGCATCTGAGTACCAAGCCTCAAGTGTGAGACTCTCAGTCCTTGAGGTGCCCCTGCCTAAGACGGCTGCTCCTTGAAAATCAAAACTGTGACCAGTTTCCCGGATGTGAGCCGCAAGCTGTTAGTTTGGGTCTAGTCTCCGTGTTGCCAGTTTGTGCTCATGTAGGCGGGTCTGCAATTTCCGTCCGGTTTCCCCAACGTAGTTGCAGTCTCCATCCTTACAACGTATTTGATAGACAACTGCTGAGGTTTCAGTGGGGGCAGTATGTCTTTGGCTTGCATCAAACGGCGACGAATTGTTGCCTGGGGTCGGTGGGCAATACCTACCCTGGCGGGTTGTAGCAGTCTTGAAACCGCCTCGGAGACTCCTTTAATGTAAGGAATAGCCCTCCAGACTTCGGGTTGTTCTTCTTGTGGCCGTCGTCTGTTCACTCGGCGCTTGCTTTGCTTGATGAAGTGGCTTGGGTATCCATTGGTTCGAAAGAGATCATGCAGATATTGTCGTTCAACTCTTTTGTCGGCTGGTGTGCTGCAGTGTGTTTCAACTCTTTGGAACAGAGTACGGACACAGCTGCGTTTGTGAGAGAGGGGGTGATTGCTGTTGAAGCGCAGTATTTGTCTTGTGTTGGTGGCTTTTCTGAAAACGGTAGTTTGTAATTGTCCAGTTGCACACCGACGCACAAGGACATCGAGGAAGGGAAGTTGGTTGTTTGTTTCGGCTTCCATCGTGAATTGGATATTCTGGTCAACCGAGTTCAGTAATTCTTTAAGGTGCTCAACGTTAGATGATTTGACAATTGCGAAGGTGTCATCGACGTAACGAGCCCAGAACTTTGGTTGATACTTGGTGAACACCAAGTGTTCTATCCGTTGAAGAACCACTTCAGCAATCAGCCCTGATATGGGGGAGCCCATAGGGGTGCCTTTGATTTGTTCATACATTTGTCCACCAAAGGTGAAATATGTTTTTAGGCAATAGCGTAAGAGCTCCATCAGATGTTCAGTCTTCAGGGGATTGTCTCTCTCGTTGTAGCGATCAGCCAGGAGTTGTCTCACAACGTCAATCGCTATTTTTTGTGGAATGAAGGTAAAGAGTGAAACGACATCAAACGATACCATGGATTCATCTGGCTCTAATTTCAGATGTTTTAAGCGTTCAAGGAACTGATTAGCAGAGGCCACTGTTGTTGGCGATCCTTCTGTAAGGAACTTAAGTCGAGCAAACATCCATTTTGCCAAACCGTATGCAGGAGTACCACGTAGGGTGACGATGGGTCTAAGAGGTATGTTAGCTTTGTGTACCTTCGGAAGACCATGAAACCGCGCGGTGGCAGAGTCAGAGGGTTTCATAAGAAACCAATCTTTAACTGTGATTGTTCCATTCGCTCTGAGGTTTGCCAGGCTTTTGTTTATTTGAGTAAGCAGATTTTTCATCTCACTGGCTGGACAAAGTTTATAGGACTGCGTGTCGTCGAGTAGGCTCAAAGCTTTCTTCTGGTAATCGGATTTGTCAAGCACTACTGTGGAACGGCCTTTGTCAGCCGGCAGGATGATTATGTCTTTATCCGCTTTTAGGCTTTTTAATGCTTGCTGTTCTTCCTTGCTAAGAGTTTCGCTCTTCTTATGTTGCATTAACAAAGAGGAGGTTTTGTGACGGATCAACTCCTTCGTCTCTTCTGACGTTTGTGTTAGCTGAAGAACAGATTTAAAAGCGGCAATGAACTCTGGGGGTGCAGCGTCTGCTGTGTTGAAAGTGGCTCCACGTCCCAGGACTGCAAGTTGTGTGTTGGTGAGGGATTTAGAAGAAAGGTTGTGGACAAGGTCGCCCGACGAGCGATCTGAGCGAACTGGTCTCAGTTTGGCCAATTTTACTGATAATTCTTTGTCCTTTTTGGCTCGTACCTTTCGAACATGATTGAGAATGCTTTCCTCAATGTCCTTCGATGCTTCACCAGTATTTGCCTCGAAATATGATTTAGATTGAGCAATTTCTAGGCTGTAAAGTTGCAGTCTTTGATGGCAATCATGTATAAGTACTCTAGTCATTCTTCTGCTGTGTCGCGCCAAAGTCTCCCATTCCAAGGTTGAATTCACAGGCGGCTTATAGGTGACACATTTCGGAGTCAATTGTTGGTCAAGGCAGCGATGAAGAAAGTGCAGTTGCGCTTGTGTTGACGCGGTCCGTAGGGCGAATTTCTCCCAACGGCGCGCTGCACGGAGCACTGAGGGCTCAAAACTTGAGCTCAGGTTAGCAAAAGTAAAAGATCCGGGTCGGTAATCTGAGGAGAATGAATTGCTCACCGGATCAGGGGACTTTTCTGGCTGACTGAGCGTCTCACACTTGAGGCTTGGTACTCAGATGCCAACTCCATCAACAGGCATCTAGACCTTCCTTCGGCCTATAAAGTCCTACGTCACTTCATACACCGTGACAAAGACAAGACAATCACACGGAGCCTAAGAATGCCGAGCAAACACGGCCTGTCGACCACTTCACCCAAAAGGGGAACGCAAACGCAACCAACCCCAATTGAGGTGACGACACGTATTACAGGAGGCCACCAACATTCACAGGCGACGGCCAGTAGGCCAAGGCAGAGAAAGAAGAAAAAAATCAATCAGCCCAGGGCCAACTAATGCGGCAGTCTATTCAAAAATGCTGATCGATTTTTTCACTTGACGCTTTGACAATGGAGAGCAGCCCCAGCTCTTCGAAACATCAGCCAGAAAAGTCCCCTGATCCGGTGAGCAATTCATCCTCCTCAGATTACCGACCTGGATCTCTTACTTTTGCTAACCTGAATGAAATGACCGTTGGTGATTTATTAAAAATCATCAGGTAACCACACCCTAATCCTAGCTGGGAAAAGGTGGGACCATGCATATTCCAAATAGCAGTCCACAAAAGGTTGATTCATTATTTAATGGTAAATCGTTGGACTTGGAAGTAAGTGAATCGATGTAGAGTCGACCCTGTTATTCAATTTTGACGATGACCTGTCGACCCTCCGTTTATCTATCTTCATTTTTTCAGTCTTATTGCAGTCCTTGGCTACAGTTGAATTTTTACTTTTTCCCTTGACCGAATTCTGGTGGTTGCACTCTGATCACTTTCCAGCATGCCTTCGAGGATTGCACCAGACAGGATCAGCTTTGAAGGGCGCTGCAGTTTTTTCCGATAGGGCAGATAACCCTATTCGTCATGCCGACCTCGGTGACCACTGCCAAGGTCTGCGAGCACAACTCACCGTTCGCGTCCCCCCTCTGAAAGGCTGACTCCCCCATAGTCGCTTGTTGGTTCGTTTACCCACGATCCCTCCTTGCACACGCAATCGTCACTCAACTTGAGCCCTCCCCATATATAGCCTCCCTGCTCCGAAAATTTCATTCCCCGTCTCTATTCTGCCTGATTCTGGTTAACAGTTTGGACGTTTCCATTACGACTCAGTCTTTTCGAAGAACTGCCTTCTCCTCCTCCACCACTTTCACTACTGGCTTAAATCGCTGCTTTTTAAGATCCCCACCATTCTCTGTATCACGAGTTTTTGCAGTCAGGTTAGTTGAGATAGTTGATAAATTTTGTTTTCCAGCAAGTTAAATTAGCGACTGCTAAAAATAGCGCCTGTCTGTTCCTTTTCTTCCTTCCAGTCTCTGCCAATTTTCTCTACTGTTTTTTCGATTCTGTGTAAACACAGTTTGGTCTCTGTGGGCTGTTTCGAGAGGATATCTTGATCCATTTCCGTATTCCTTTTGCAGACATCGAATCAAAAGAAAAGTAATTTACTATGTGGTTGCAAAAACTGCGTTCTCCACAATGCTCTTGCTTCAGGGTATGGATACTAAAAGAAGAGGTCCCCGGTCTACGATCGGCCTGCAGTAGCCAGCTATGCATCAACCGGCGCCAAATATGCACCCCATATAACCCCAAATCAACGTAAATGGAGCTCATTTTGCACGCGTGGACAACTCCGTGTACCTAGGAAGCACAATATTAAGGAATTTCCAGAACGAAGACAAAGTTGCTAATGGATCTCCAATGCCAGTCAGACATTCGGCAGAGGTCACCAGTCCTGATGCCGCTACCATACGGATGGGAACATGGAGCGTCTACGCCAACCAAGTCAGTAAACACAACTGCTTTCATGTCAGCTGTCTCCAAGGAATACTAAAGCTGAGGTGGCGAAACGGAATTCCGGACGCGAAATTTCTTGAATACACCAGAATTCTTAGCATTCATGTCAAACGACTGCGCTAGAACCGCCACCTTGTGGTGATATGTGACAAGCGCCCCCCCCCCCACTCCCCCCAGACGGCCATTATGAGGCGATATCGCCATGGGTACTGATCGATAGATGGAACAGAAACGACGTTGCAACGACACTGGAAATTTCCCTAAGAAATCCACAAATCAGCCATAAGACCTGGAAAAACTTCGCCTAGAACTGACGGGTTCAACATCCAACGCACGTGATGAAATTGCAGCAAGTAAAGATGCGAATATCGGTCATCAAACAGTCAGCACACCAAGTGCAACGATCCGTGATGAATACTCATAGTTATGCGGTAGCATGGCGACTGCCTTCTACAAATACTGCAGTCCCTTGTGCATGAACCACCCGTATCTGCCTTTGTCTCTGATGATGGGTTCTAGCAGGAATCCGAAATGTCAGGCTAATAAAGCTCTTGTCCCAGCTATCGTGTCTCCTTCTTCAAAGCTAACGGATATGAAGAAGAGCGTTAAAGAATGGAACCGTAGTCTACAAAGCCAAGCAGGTCGCCGTTGTCAAAGCCAACAGAGCGACTTTCAAGTCTCAAGCACAGTGGTTTCATAATCCCGACACCCATCGTGTCGCCATTGCCAGCTGACACTCCGCGCAAAAACTGACTTCGAGGGAAATCATCGGACCCAATGCAATAACAACATGACAACTCCATCCATTGACTCCAAAAACGCCTCAGGTGTCACCCCTGCCGCGACCTCCACGCCACCAACACCGCCACCACCACCACAAACAGTGAACCAACTCTCGTCACCGCCGCCAGCCCACCACTACTCCCATCATCACTCCCACAACTACCGCAACGACGACGACGACGAGAATTTCCACTCTCACGATCAGCAAAAATACGCCTTACATCCCTCCAACCACCACCACCAACACTATTGCCACTACCTCCACTATTGCTCCCACCATGGGCAATGCGTTCTCGATCCCAGTCCGTCCTAACTGCGACCACACCTTCACATCACACATCGGCCTGGTCGGTCACCTGCGAATCCATCACACTGAGACCAGCCATCCAGCATCAAAGGAGCCAGTATACATCCGCCGCACACAGGCCGCACGCATTAAATCACATCATGGGCCTAATTGGACAGCAAAATTCACTGTAATGTCGAAATACCAGATCCACCTCACACGTAATGTGATTCCTCCACCACCAGAACTACCAAATCCCCCAAATATCTTTACTTTGTGGTAACCAAACTTTGCAGCAGAGAATCTTTAAAAAATCTACAGTGAGTGGTCGATCTCATGAAATGTTGATCAAAATTCTGAAATGCGATTAGGAAGGATTTATTTGGTGGGGATTTAATACTGATTATCTTGCGGCATAATCCATTAATAATTTGGACTCGGCAGGATGTCGGCTTCGAACGCACTTCTTTTCCATCTCCTGTAAAAACCGTACTCGGTAAAAAAAATAGCTACATAATTAGCATGTATTTCCACACTGATTTTCGACGGTCTTATAAATTCAAATACATTTCATGGAAAACTTGAACAAAAATATTTTTTTCTTTCGCTCGTTTGATACAGAATCATGTTCATATTATAAAATGAACGCAGAACTCCAGTGCCTTAAATAATGCGTGGACGTGGTCAGTAGACTCCACAGTTATAGTAGATGTCCTAGCTCATGAAATGTTAACCGAAATATTGAAATCCGTTGCCGACTCGAAAAGATTACATAAGTAGGGGTTGTAATACTAATAACTGCACAACATAATCCCATAAAAATTCAGTTAATTCAGGATGTCGACTTTTGAATGAACTTCTACCCGTCTGCCTGCGAAGACCACTCTGTAAAAATGGCTGCTTAATTAGTACGAACTTTTCTCGCTGATTGTCGATATCCTTATAAAATGAAATATATCTCACAGGAGACATGCAAAAATATTCACACTTTAACTCATTTGGTCGAAAATTACGTCTTCTTTGAATTGTACCCTTGATGGGAAGGTATAGATCGGTTTTAAAAGGTTTCTTATTATGAGATTTTTTAAGACCGTGAAATGCCTGTTCATAAAACCTCGTGTCTCTGTATCTACCAATGTTACTTGTAAAGTTTACAAGATGGCTCAAATCCACCGCCACATTTTATGAACCCCATATGGTCTCCTCTTAATAGCATATAAAAATGTATGATTTTCCGTACGCGACATATATACAGCTTGATGGTTGGAAGCCCTAAATGCAAGTGTACCGACAGGTCGGGTTCAAAGACATTCGGGAATTTGAAAGTTTTTTTCAAACCGAATTATACGTTTCCGTAAAGGATACAATTCAAAGACGGCATAATTTTCTTCCAAATGAGTAAGAGAATGAATATTTAATACCATCCCATTGCATTTTTAAAGGCATCGAAAACCAATGAGCAAATGCATGTTACTTAATTAATCCTTTTTGCAGAGCATAGTTTTTGCAGGCGACCGGGTAGAAGTTCATTCAAAAGTCGGCATCCTGAAGTAACTGAATTGTTATGGGATTATGTTGCGCGGTGATTAATACTACAACCCAACTTATGTAATCTTTTCGAGTCGAGAACGGATTTCAATATTTCGGTCAACATTTCATGAGTTAGCACATCTACTGTAATTAACGCGAACAACAAACGAGAAAGTCCAGCCTCGGTTTGCGGGGAAGTCAAGCTTCTACATTTAAATAGAACACGGTTTTGGAGAAAATGCACAAGGGAAAAAAGCTCAATTGAAAATTTCTACATGGGATCGCGAGTTTGCTTTAAATGGCTGTAATACTTGCTTAAAAATCCACCAAAATGACGTTTGTATTAAAAGGAACTAATTTTTAGAACATGCCCGACTCTCTACGTCAGAGGCACTCTAGAAGGCACCAAAACGCAGAAAACTCTAAATAAGCTATCTAAGCCTGCCTTCGAACAGGAAATGTTGCTTGATTTGTGATTTTTTACCAAGTAGACGAAACAACCTGGATCGCTGTGGTGTGATGCATTTAAGGCGACATTATTTTTCAGTCACCCAGTTCAGTTATTCTGGGACAAAAGATAGTACTCTATTAGCATGTATTTTCTTCTACTGATTTACGACAAAAGTGTCTATTGGATACTAACTCTTATGAAAAATTCACGAAAAAATTAATTTTCGGCATTTGTGTTGCAGCACTCCACCCCTCCCGAAATCTACCTTTCGAACGAAGGGGAGGTTTTGTTTGTAAAAATTGTAATTATAAAAATTCTCTTGGCCCGATTGGTGCAAGTTTGTTTTACAGACAGCACATTTTACGAAATCTCTAGAAACTGCTATTGCATTTGCATAAATACCGAATTTCAGGGAGAAAATATGACTTTTTTTCATCCAATCACGCATAATTTAAATGTAGGTAATGCTCCTGACTAATTTTCGTTCGTAAATTTTTTGGTTGATGTTTCGTGACTTTGAACCGTTTGGCGAAATTGCGCATTATACTGCCCCCTGAAAGGAAGACATTTATTATCAGGACAAAAATGCTTGTTTACTGAGTGGATTTTCATCAATTTCCTTGTAGTTTGCACGCTTATCGAGTGTTTCGTGTCTCTAACTGACATCCAAAAAGATCTGTCCGTACTGTTAAGCGTTATTTCCCTCTGTCGCCGAAACCGTCAAATCACCATCTATGTTGATCAGGTGTACTGAAACATTTGTACCACAAGCGATCAGGGACTCGCTATGGAGGTTCGTAACTACCGTGTTCTGACATGGTGGATAACCCTTCAATCAGAACTCAGTTGTTGAGATGGCGGTATGAATCACGCATACTCCTCTGAGCACCTAAATGGACCATCGTACCTTGAAGGACAGGTTATACAGACGTGCGATCTGAGGTCTGATTCTCGTATGTTTGGCACACGTACCTGAGGTCACTACCGTGGCGAATGAACCCTGTTCATCAGACCGAACGCATGTAACACGGCTCTGCTGATGTGGAATGTCAATTCTGATTTACAGTAGCTCTTGTGCAATGTCGATTGACATCTCAACGGAGCACACCTTCGTGCCATATTCTAACATTGTGTCAGCGGTAGAGCCTATTTTGTGGAGGAGAGTGATAGTGCGATTTTGCTAATTACTGACATCCCCCTGCTGAGCCTATCCGTATGGCCTTGCAATCGTTCCACTGTCTTTGGGCTACAAGCTGAGGTTCCCATCGGCAGTCGCATTATGAAAAGCACTCACTGATGATAAGGCCAGAGGGAACTGAGGTGCTCATGTATGGTCAGCATGGCTTTCATTAACCAGTCATACCCCAACCCCAGATCTGGAGCACCTGAGGCTAAGGTCCGGAAACAGCTGGCCATGGGATCACGCCCAGTGAGATGCAGCCAGAAATACTCAAGATCACATGAGAATAGCATTCCACCGGTCTGATACCGGAGATGGATATGCTTTGCTGTGGAACTTGTCAGTGCAGCGCCATTCGCATGAAATGCTGAATATACTGACAAGGCGTGGGCTCGTGGCCCAAACAGTAGTGCGTTCGATCGAAATACTCAATAACAAACTGATCCCAACCCATGTCCTAGGTCTCTCGGACTTGGAAATGAGGCAGGACTTACTTATGACAATAATTATGCCAAAAAGGAGTGGTTTAGAACAGCTTCGTTGAATCATATGGTGCCCTACTGGAATTATCATCCCGCGCAGCCTAGAAACAGACGCCATTTTCCGGCTTTCCTCTAACGACACACTTGCCTCCACGTTCCTGAGTCTTCACGAGAGAAAAACAAAATTGATTAAAAGGCAATTTTTGCTTTAGCTCAAAACGCCTGACCTTCTTGCAGCATCCTTTCAAAAGTATGGACGAAATTTTCAGGGTAAAGCCATGCCTGTACCGATAATTATTTGTTCTGAAAGCGTGTACCAGCATTGGATAAACCTGATATCGTTGCAGAGCATCACTCATTTGGTACGAAACAATGTCGTCGAAGTCGTTTTTGGGTTTGGATATTGCCGCTAGAGCGGTAACTGGATGTCTGCGCCTACTATTTCCATCCGCGCATGAAGGATTTTCATCTGAACATTATAGACTTTGGCTTATTTGTTGTAGACCAGTACGTTATGTATCTCCCTCTTGACTATTATGTTTTCTTCAAAATACCGCAGAAGTTTCGCCCGGTGGATCAGACACAAGCCGACTCTGTCAACCAACACCGCACACACACACACACACTTTCCACCAGGGTGGTCCTATTTCATCTGTTGTAGGCCGCTTTACTCAAGTTGATGCGTGTGAGTGTTTTTCAGCGTCCATCGTTGAGTCTGAAATCAAATCGCGGATACATGGGAAAAACAACGAATTTTTTTCTCCGACCGAAAAACCACGCCTAGCGGGCGGTTACTACCGCAGAACTGCTGGGCTGTTTCCTATTGGTCCACCCGATTTCTTTGTCCGATTTTGATTCGTCTTCTGGTTAACCAATAAGAGTAAGCAGAGTAGAGTTCCTAAGGCAGTCACGAGTGCAATCGGGCTACAGTCGTGCGTGTATATTCAGGCCCAGATTTCGGTGCGTTTGAATAGGTGAGTCAGCCATAGTACATCACCAAAATATTGTGGAAGAATTCTTTTCTCCTAAACTAGCCACGGTTGGCTTAGCCCGCCTGCATTTTGTGTATTTTCCTCTATATTTACCAGAGGCCTGACACATGACGGACGCCGACCTGCAGGAAAGACAGCGAAAGAAGGGTCTTCTATGCTTCATCCCGGCTGCAATGTTTGCCTTTGGAGGCTTCGTAATGATGGTCGCGGGCATCGCCATCATTCTTCTTGTAAATCCCGATCATTCGGATTGGCGGTAAGACAGCAACGGCAGTTGACCTTTTTCTCTCAATGAAATCAACCAAAAACACTACAGGTAGAATAGCATGACCGACAGAGACTAGGGAGATAGTCGGTCTTGTCAGTAATGCTATTCTCTCTACATTGTAACGAACCGGAATGTTAATACGAAGGCGGCCCAAGGAAAGCAAGACTCTAGCAAATACTATGTACTCAACGTCCTACGTACAGTGAGTGACCTATCTCATGAAATGTTGACTGAAATTCTGAAACGTGTTTTCGATTAGGAATGATTACTTAGGCGCGGTTGTAATACTGATTATCTTGTGGCATGATCTTATAACATTTCGGACTCGGCCGCATGTCAGCTTTTGAATACACTGCTTTCAGTCTGCTGTAGAAAAAAGTACTCGGTAAAAAATGGCTATTTATGTAGCATGCATTTTTCTCATTGGTTTTCGATGGCCTTGCAAATTCAAATATATCTTATAGAAACCATAAACAAAAATACGCTTTCTTGCAGTCAATTATAGTTTGTATTCAATGAAGGAGTATAATTAGGTTTTAAAAAAGTTTTCCAATTCCCGAATAATTTTGAGCCAGATCTGCCATTGCATTAGCGTTTAGCTATTTCAGTTTACAAGGTGCATACTTTCTACGAAAGGAGAATCACATATTCCTCTGTGCGTTTAGGAAGATGCTACATAGAGTTTATAAAAGTTTGCAATGGATCCGGGCTATGTTGCAAATTTCACGAGGAGCTGTCCTAAGCGGCCAGGTACGATGCTACATGAATGAACATTGCGCGTTCTTAAAAAATCACATAATTAGAAACTTTTTTAAAACCTAATTATACTCCTTCCTTGAGTATAAAATATAAAGAAGACGTGATGCTCCATTACTTGACTGAAAGAAAGCGTATTTTGTTTATGGTTTCTATAAGATATATTTGAATTTGCAAGGCCATCGAAAACCAATGAGAAAAATGCATGCTACATAAGTAGCCATTTTTTACCGAGCACGCTTTCTACAGCAGACTAAAAAGCAATGTATTCAAAAGCTGACATCCGGCCGAGTCCGAAATGTTATAAGATCATGCCGCAAGATAATCAGTATTACAACCGCGCCTAAGTAATCCTTCCTAATCGAAAACACGTTTCAGAATTTCAGTCAACATTTCATGAGATAGGTCACTCACTGTACAATGAGAAACTAATGGGGGGAAGGTGCTAATTCCAGAAAATAAACTAGGGCAAGACGTGATTGTCCAGGGGCGGTTGGCGGAGAGCACAGGGATCCGGCGAAGACGGCGACGGAGGTCCCACGTCCGAAGGTCTGCGGCCTGCCACGGGGTTGTCGGGAGTTACTTCCCGCCAGTATTTATGGCTTCTCCAAGCGTCAAGGTTGAGCCTGCCACTAATGATTGGTTGGGGGTATTTTTGTTTCGAAAAGTTGAACAAAATTAAGCTAGAATTAATTCCATTAATTTATAGTTATATAAATTTATTATATGTGAACTTTTTTAAGAAGTGCCTGTCGTATAAATACGGGAAAGTTTGGCGCGCGCGCGCGCGTCCCCATAGAGGTTAGGGGCGCGTCTTGTCTGTGCTTCTACAATATGGCAGCGCATAGGCTGGCTTTCTAGAACTTTCTAGAACATATACTACTAACCGCGGTGCGGCTGCTGGGAGGCTCGAGGTTGAATCCTAAGGCACGACTAGGGAGGAGCGTGTCCCGTTTCGCAATGGGCGAGCGATCCTCTAACAAAAACCATATTTTGAGGGCTCCAGTAAGGCCTTCGTTTAAAATGTTTGAATAAGGGAAGCAAAAAATCTAATTTTTCCTAAATGGCTGCCTTCGAAAGTGTACGGTTTGCTAATTAACCCGACTGCTGATTAGATGTCGTAATCCAAGTGGGCAATACGGGCAGAAATTAGCGTCGGTAAATTTCCCCACCTCCTCCTATTTCGATTGTGAAATTAATCATGGCAGTATTGTAAATGTTTGCTTCAAATCTCATAGTGAATTAACGACAAAGTCGCGAGAACCAATCAAATGAAGGCCCTGGCTTCGTTGAATTGAGATCAAAGTTGCTAGTTGAATTTTCCCAGTAGGCAATAAAATCATTAGGTGAAAAATCTTATCTTCAATTATCCCATTAGCAAGAGATGCAGAGATGGAAATAGCTGCATGAAAAGCGATTATTGTTCGAGAACTTGAAGGAGCCATTATGCGGACCGAGAGTTTGGCAAAACAACCATTCGTAAACGGCTGGGGACATTTTCTCATTTGCGCAGTCCCCTTTAATGCAGGTTCAAGTTTCAGAAAAAAACCCCGGAAATGACCATTATTAACGTATGCGCAAAGGGGTAGAATTTCCAGTGTAATCGTCATTTTCAGTGACTTGGCATCTAGCTTACTGTTTCGGGTTTACCCTGGAAAAAAGTTACTTCTCCTATATGAAATCTCGGCCATCAGCTGATTTTACGTACTTATTTCAAATAAGTGAAATTTGTAGGAGAGCGTTTAATTGTATTGTCTTTTGAAGAAAACGACAGCTTCCAGAAATGTCGAGCTAAAATCTGCAAATTACTTGGGTATAAGAATTTTAATGAATTTTATGCTTTTCAAGACGTGGCAGGCCCTTTTATCATGCCGTACTGCCTTCAAATTACTTGGAATGCATGTTGGACCAATTGAAATGTCTGCTGAACTTATCTAAGACGCCTGTTGACACGCGTTGCTAACAGTTAAGCTATTGCAGCCATCAGGAATCAGCGAAAAGGCACACACTGCCATTTAGGCTTTTTATGGTGAGTGACTTTGCACCGGAATCCATCCCACCAAGGGCCAAAAAGTCACCTTATATTATGCTCCTCATCTATGGGCATTGCAGGCCGACTTGCTCCGTCAGTTACTTTTGAGGGCATATTTGCAAATGGCAGCCAGTATCAGAGGTATACCAGTAATAGACGGAGACGGCAACTTTTCCATTTCATTTCCGCAGACTCCGGCTAGCTGGTGCAGTGCCCAACCGATCTAATGAAATGTTGGCCGAAATTATGAAATGTGTTTTCGATTAAAAAGGATTACCTAGGGGAGGTTGTAATATTGCTTATCACACGACATAATCCCAGGATTTGGGTTTTTGAATGTACTTCTTTTTGAAATCGTATATAGAAGCAACACTAAGTAAAAATGACTACTTTTGTAGCATGTATTGTTCACGATGATATTCGATGGTCTTATAAATGCAAATATAGTTGATGGGAAACATGCACAAAAATATGCTTTCTCATAATTGTTTGGTAGAAAATAATATTGTCTTTACATTTAATACCCGAAGAAGACGTATATTTAGGTTTTAAAAAAGCTCCCAATTATGCGATGTCCATACAGATAGCGTCGCACATCTCCGTTTAACAATGCTTCTTGTGAAACGTACAGCATAGGCCATATCCACCGCAAGATTTCCGGAAATCAACATGGTATCTTTTGAAAGGCATAGAGTAATATACGCTTTCTTTGGGTATTCAATGTAAATACAATATTTTTTTCCACCAAACAAGCATGATAAAACATATTTTTGTACATGGTTCTCATTACAAATATTTGAATTTATAAGACTATCGAGTATCAACGTGAAAAATACATGCTTCATAATTAGTCATTTTTTACTCAATGTGGCTTTTATATACGAGGTCAAAAAGAAGTACATTCAAAAGCCCACATCCAGGCGAGTCCGAAATACTATGGGATTATGTCGTTTGATAAGCAATATTACAACCCCACCTAAGTAATCCTTTTTAATCGAAAACGCATTTCAGAATTTCGGTCAACATTTCATCAGATCGGTCACGCACTGTACATGATCACCCGATAAGTGGTCACTGCTTCCTTTCGAACACCAGTCGGTTTCCTTTGCACAAGCTTCCACGCGCTCTATAATCTATATCCGCGCAAAGGCCCCGACCATTCGACTGTCCAGCGATAATGTCGTTATCGTTTCCACTAAAGGGCGGTTATGGGCCCTTAGAAGCGAAGAGACGAGCCTAAGGAAACAGTCGTGAAGAAGGAAACACGATCGCTGTGACAAGAGCTTTATTAGCCTGATTTTTCGGATTCCTGCCCGAACTCATCATCAGAGACAAAAGCAGATACGGATGGTTCATGCACAAGGGGCTGCAGTATTTATAGGATGCAGTCGCCATGCTACTGCATACCTATGAATGTTTACGGCTCCCCCTTCATCCGGGATCGTCGCACTTGGTTTGCTGACTGTTTGATGGCCGACATTCGCGTCGTTAGTTGCTGAAATTTCATCACGCGCGTTGGATGTTGGTGTGAAGATTGCTCGACCATCTGACCCACCGACCCTGGCGTTGGGAAAAGTGTTCACCTGTGCGCGCCCCACGTGGCTCATTACTCCGTCTAGGCGAAGTCTCAGCACCGAGTATGGAAGGGGAAGGTCATTGCACTTGTTGATGGACTGGGGCCAGGGAGCCATGGCTCAAGCAGCTCGCGGCCCACGCGGTTGTCACCTCTAGCGGGAAGTTCGGCCTCGTCGAATTTGAATGTATGGCCGGATCTCCTCGAATGAGCCACAACTTGAGAGCTGGCGTCATTTCTCCGCACCGTTGATGCGTGTTCGGTCATTCGCGTTCGGAGCTGTCTTCCGGTTCTTCCGACGTAGTTGCTTTATCCGCAACTGCACCAGATACGATAAAAGACTCCAGACGTTTCTTACCGTGGTCTTTTGGTTTCATTACCAGACGCCTGATGGTTGCCTCCGGTCTGCGTGCAACCCGAACCCCAAGCACTGCGAGAAGGCGGCCGACAGCTTCCGAAACGTTCTTAGCATACGAAAGCGCTCACCAAAATTTGGGGTCCGTGTGGTTTGGCCTTTCGTTTCTTGTGTGTATGCACCGGTTTACGAAGTTGCGCGAATAGCCGTTGGCTTTGAAGACCCGTAGGGGGTATTGTAGTTCGGCAGTCATCACACCAAGTACAACGCTCAAATGCCCCGACCATTCGACTGTCCAGCGATATTGTCGGTATCGTTTCCATTAAAGGGACGCAGTGTGTCAATAGAAGCGAAAAGGCGAACCCCAGGAAACAGTCTTCAAGAAGGAGACACGTTCGCTGGGACAAGAGCTCTAGCAGTCTGATATTTCGGATTCCTGCTTGAATCCATCATCAGGGACAAAAGCAGATACGGATGCTTCATGCACAAGAAGCTGCAGTATTTATAGGACGCAGTCGCCATGCTACCGCATACCTATGAATGTTTACGGCTCCCCCTTCATCCGGGATCGTCGCACTTGGTTTGCTGACTGTTTGATGGCCGACATTCGCGTCGTTAATTGCTGCAATTTCATCACGTGTGTTGGGCGTTGCTGTGATGATTGCCCGGCAATCTGACCCACCGACCCTGGTGTTGGGAAGAATGTTCACCTGTGCGCTCCCCGCGTGGCTTATTACTCCGCCTACGAGAAGTCTCAGCACTGAGTGTGGAAGGGGTAGGTCGTTGCACTTGTTGATGGACTGGGGGCCAGTGAACCATGACTCATGCAGATCGCGGCTCAAGCGGTTTTCGCCTCTAATGAGAATTCGGCCTCGTCGAATTTGAATGTGTGGCCGGATCTCGTCGAATGAGTCGCAACTTGATAGCTGGCATCATTTCTCCGCACCGTTGATGCGTGTTCGGTCATTCGCGTTCGGAGCTGTCTTCCGGTTTCTCCGACGCAGTTACTTTGTTCGCAACTGCACCAGATCCGATAAACGACTCCAGACATTTTTAGCCGTGGCGGAGGGTCTTTCGGTCTTAGCAACTGACCCCTGATGGTTGCCTCCCGTCTTGTCCCAGCGATCGTCTCTCCTTCTTAAGACTGCTTCCTGGGACTCGTCTCTTTGCTTCTATTGGCAATCTAACTTGTGTGTCAACTATGGACCCACCAGGGGGTGTGTCACACGCTAGGCGTGGTAGCGAATACCAGTCCATACACTGCGCAGAGCCCTTGGCCAGGCCTTATGGATGGAGCACAATGGCTGTCAGATGACTGGGTGAGACCGGCGCTGCGCAAGTCTCCCTTATTTTAGACAGGCTGTTGCTGCCCTAGCAGCCAGTACATCCAACCACGACGCCAGATGACCAGCTGGCTTGAAAGATCACAACAGGTGGATGGTTGATGACAAAAACGAGGGAGAGAGAAAGAGAGAAAGTCGACTCTGAAAAGCCCAAACCTGCAGCATTACAGCGCATACCTCGCCATAATAAATCACAAGGGCTTTGAAATTATCAGGATGCGCCAAATGTCATTACGTGTGTTTGCCCCTTAAACGTTCCACGCGGCAGATGCAATGGGCCAACACAGGAGCTAGGCTGGAGTTTCGTAGGCGTTATCAAGAATGTGCACCTGTTACAAATGTCAACATACTGGGTGTGGTGGTACGCCCATCTGCAGGCCATGCCGCGCCACTTGGGATCCGTGTCGCACCCCATTATCTTGGTGTATGCAATCCTGGTCAAGGTGCGTTGTTGACCAACGGTTGTGCTGGATTTTTGCCGTGCCAACCACCTGAGTTCCCTTCCCTCCCCGGTTTTCTTGACTTTGTCTTGACATCGAATCCGGGTGAGGTAGTAGGAGAAAGTGCGGTGGATGCTACGCATGTCACTTTCCCTGCGCTCACTTTGCAGTGGAGCTCACGGTTGACAGCGGTGGTCGATTTGTCGTGTGCGTGCAGGCTTCCATTCTCCGCAATAGACGACTAACCGACTCGGAGAGCGACTGGAGTCTGGGAATGGGAAGTGAGAGTGAGGTCGACGACTCGGTGCATTTTCTCCTCACAATCTGACGGGCTTGAAACTATTGCTGTGCGCTAAAATCCGTGGCTTGGAAGGTTGCCAACTGACGAGATAACTAGGAACTCGCAGTCAACCCAGTGTTGCATGTTTCTGTGAAATGACTGAGTGGTGGTCTGAGAGTCGGGCTGCAGTGGCTCCTTTATTGCACCCCCACGTAATGGGATCCAGACACGCGTATCCAGCGGATCGATAGCCCCGATCAACGCCAAATCCCACAGGGAGGAGATTCTGGGCGAGGTCTCTGCAAGTCGAAGAACCCGCTATAGTCCATTTGCTTGTTTCAGACCAAACAGCTACAGACTAATAGTTGTCGCTTCAGTCAGTACATGGACGACCCCATTGCCGAATGCACCGACAAACTGAGCCGTCGTATTTCGGCTGTTGTCCGCACGCTTCGGATCGAACTCAAACAGAAATCCTAGCGAAGCAAACATCTAACAATTTATCTTTGGAGGACTAGGACATGAAGGTCAGGCCAGTGCTCCTTAGGACTCTAGAGTGGGTCAAGCATAGCACTCGGCCACGGTTTTCTGGACCGAACAATGGGACAAATATTGGGATGAT